>SSNP01000027.1:4863751-5012663 GCA_006937955.1 Pachypanchax playfairii
GCTTGTTTGTTTTGGCTTCTGCTTTTCGATGTTGTTAATCTGTTTCTCTTTATTCTCTTCAGTCTTTAGACTCCGTGCATGTGGCTATAAATCTTCCTGAGGAAGAATCCTATTTTGTTCTCATTTCTGCTGAAATACATATGAAAACACTCAGACATATTGTGGTAATGTCATAAAAAGAAAAAAAGTTTCAGAACGTGTCACACGAGCATATTTATCTCTCTTCTATCACATCTATTTCTAACATCTATGCATTTATCTGGAATCTGAGGAGACAATTACTGTAGTTTAAAAATGTCCCACAAGTCCAGACTGCAGGTGAGACTGTTTAATATTCCAGTCCTTAATATTGGAATCTTAAATTTATAAGACATACAGAATGTCATTTGGGATTCTTTTGCTGAAATAAGTAAAACCTTCAGTCACAACAAGCATATATATACAGTATATATATATATATATATATATATATATATATATCATTTAATTGTATAGTGCATTGATAATCTCTCCTATAATAAGTCACTGTGCATGCAGAGATAATAATGTTGAAGGAATGTTATGCTGACTCGAGTTTGAACATAATCCTGCTAAATATGCTGCACCCATCCAACATTTAATCCTCTCCTGCAGATTTGAGGATCTGACTTAATCACTTCACACCAAGAAACGTTATAAAATGTTTTTATGGCTCAGTCGTCACATTAATGTTGCTTATTTTCTTCCTTTTCGTCCATTTATTGAATTTCTTAACAGACTTTGAAAATACCCTCACATGACCCGTCAAGCAAACCTCTGCAAGCAAAGCTGTGTTTAAAATATCAGGCTACACATTTTCAAATCCCGTGACAATAAACCAAAAGGAAATGGAATACTTGAAACGTTGCCCCTCCTCAGACAGGCTCAGAAAAGGGCCTTACTGTTCCCGATGTCGTATCCAGTCATAACATGTACCCATACAAGATAAACACAGTAACAAAACGTGGTCAAATGCCTGGCGTTGCACAGATGATTACACAGACATTTAGATGAGTAAAGTCACCCTGAGGAACACTAAAACTGCATGTTTCTCTCCTCCCCTAGTTCTTTTACTCACTAAGGAGTTGGTGTTTGGGGGAATGTGCCAGCACCATACCAATTACTGGGTATTTATGATGGGCAGAGGCCAACGGGAGGCTGGACCTGCCCAGCACAACTAAAAGCAGAACCAGGCCCACGAACTAGGCTGTTACGGCCCAAAACCCACAGCTCACACAACCGACAGTCAGTGTAGTGTGCTGACGTGAGAAAACTGTCCTTACACACGAGTTTAACCAAAAAATACACTCGCGTCTGGAGCCAGTGTTGCTAAATATTCCCATCCCACCGTTGGGTTTTTGTTCTGCCAAACCCAGAAGCTGGTATCAATTTATACGTGTTTAAAATGGTTCAGATAGCAAAGATAAAACAATGTTTGTGACTGTAGTGGAAGAAAATGTTAATATTTGAGTTAGGTCTGTCTGCAAAGCAGAGGAACAGCTTTTTTATTCTTAGTAAAGGGATTCTGTAAAAACCCGTCACTGCAGCACTTGAACTAAACATCTTTATTAACAGCATTTATAGTTGTTGATAGAGATGAAGTCATTCTCACAGCAGAGTGAGTGTGAGTAATGTAACACATCACCCCATGTGGTCGGCAGTAACTGATAACCTCAGGCAAACCAGAAGCCTTTCACATTTGCAGGAGGATTTATGATCAGGCGGTTTCAGATTTGTGTCCAAGTCTCAGAAATACCACACAGACACTACGATGGAGGAGATATTCGTTACCTCAGCAGGTGTTCAGCTCCGGTATGTAACGACACAGCTGGAATCAGGTTTATCTGAACACCAGTATGATGATACTGGGTTTTCTGTTTATAGTCTGTTTATGTTGCTGTTGACATGTTGTCTTGTACAGAGTGCCCACTAACACACACAGACACACATAGACTGCTTGGTTCCGAGCTGATTCCCACAGACAGCTGGACTCAATTACTCCCACAAGAGAGATCTTAGTGAGGGATGGGTTTAAGGTAGGTTTTCAAACCTCTACTTCCCCAGAACTTGTTTGCGGACACTCCCAAAACACCCATCTCCAGTGAGCCATGGTGGCCCAAAGCCTCAAATAAGAAGGCAGTGCTAGGCCCAAAAAGATTAAAAACAATAACAAAAAACCCCCCCCAAAACTAAACAACACTGCCTTCCATTTTTGATTAAAATAATCCAATTACCATGCCGTAAAATGAAGGATATTCTTTTAAGGATGTCTCCTTCAAAGCAGCTCCTCGTACCTGAACTTATCTCAACGGATATTAGTAACGACAAGAGGAAAACACTTCCCTTTCATTCACAGACCTGTTACCATCCGGCTCTGCTGCGCCTCATTCTGCTTCCTCTTAAGAATCAAAGCACAAACTGTCGATCAGATTCTTCACAAACAGGAAAAAAGGTTTAACAACAGAAGCTAATAAAGCTATAATAACTAACAGATGAGTACAGGTTTTTAGGTGTAAGTAGAAAGAAATTCAGACTTACGAGTCCAGCAATAGGTGTTGGAAGTCTGTTAACCCTTCTGATGGTACCAGGCTTGATCTTGTTGATCAGACTGCAAGTAAAAAGAGACGGAGAAGATCAGGAGCAAGTGAAAGGATAAGTGAAAGCCCTCAGACGTTGGCACGGTCCGTCTAACTATGAAGGAGTGAACAAGTCTAGTTCTGGTGTGGTGTGTTTATGACTTGGTTTAATGGTGGCCACCTGGCTTCAGTTTAGTAAATCACCAGTGCTGCAACATGGTGTAAACAAAGTGGACTCTCTGCTTCTGAAACATTCCCCCAACTACAAAACAACCTCAAACAAACCTGAACAACCACATTTAAAATCTAAAACCAGCATCGATTGGAGGATGATGGATTTTTACACGTTGCTTAAAGAGAACATTTCATACACATTTCAGGACTTTGTGGTTATTTCTTAAGTATTAACCAGTAATATGAAACATTTTATATCTAAAAAACGTCAGGAAACACTGATTAAAGAAGCTCTTCCATTAAAAACAGTTTTTCTGAGGTTTCTGTTGAATATTTTAGCTCCACAGGTGTTCTTACCTTCATAGTGGGTGAAAACAGGTCAACAACTTCTCTTTCAGTTTTAATCTCTCAAACTACGCAGGTGGTGATAAAACCCAAGTTCTTTCGAGTCTGAACGGCCTGTATCTGTTTCATCACAACTCCTTTGTTTGTTAGTATTCATCAGCTCCTGCAGTTGAAACCACACCTAGCATGCTGCTGGCTAAAAGCTGTTAGCATAAGACGTAGCAAACAGGAAGACACCTGCCATGCGCAGCGGGGCAGGAAACAGTATTCTTTGCTCTCATAGGCTAGTTTGTTAGCCAATCAGAGTCCAGCAAATTCGAACAATGAATATGAACGAGCTGCTGCCGAAGCAGCCTGACGGAAGGAGCCGGAACCACCTGAATTTTAACACAGACAGATTGAAAGGTCTGTTAATCAGTGTTTCCTGACGTTTTTTAGATATAAAATGTTTCATATTACTGGTTAATACTTAAGAAATAACCACAAAGTCCTGAAATGTGTATGAAATGGCCTCTTTAACAGACCTTTCAATCTGTCTGCATTAAAATTTGGGTGGTTCCGGCTCCTTCCGTCAGACCTCGAGCAGCAGCTCATTCATATTCATTATTCGAATTTGCTGGACTCTGATTGGCTAACAAACTAGCCTATGAAAGCAAGGTATACTGTTTCCTGCCCTGCTGCGCATGGCAACAGCAGACGTCGTGTCTTCCTGTTTGCTACGTCTTATGCTAACAGCTTTTAGCCAGCAGCATGCTAGGCGTGGTTTCAACTGCAGGAGCTGATGAATACTAACGAACAAAGGAGTTGTGATGAAACAGATACCGGCCGTTAGAACTCGGGTTTTATCACCACCTGCGTAGTTTGAGAGATTAAAACTGAAAGAGAAGTTGTTGACCTGTTTTCACCCACTATGAAGGTAAGAACACCTGTGGAGCTAAAATATTCAACAGAAACCTCAGAAAAACTGTTTTTTATGGAAGGACCTCTTTAACGAACAATAATCACCTTTAAAACTTCAACTCTTAAACATGAACATTCACAAATGTGAAAACATTAAGCCTGTAGAGTAAAAGACTTTATATACGTATGAATAACTGAAGAGAAAATGTACAGGAGATATTTACTCTTGTTTGTCAGCGTTTGAAGGAAATCCTAATCTGTTGTGTATAGTAACAAAAACCCTGCAGCCAAAGCATCTGAGTTCAAGAAAAGAACATCAGGTGAAACTATTAGTTCTGAGTTCAGACTGTAAGCGGATGAGTGGTTGACAATACATGTATAGAAAGAATGTAAAAGGCACTGCGGAGTTATTGTTACTTATTTAACAGAGAAACAATAGAGCTCCACGAGACGACACTCACTTAAGGGTAAGTAGGATATAATTATGTGTGCGACCGTCACTGAACATTCCTTTTCAAGTGAGAAACTGCGATATCTTCAACACAATGGAGGCCAACTTTCTAGGTGAAGGTGATTTAATCTGTCTTCCTTTTCCTTGTGCTGTAAAAACATGGACAGCTTTTGGACTGAAAGTGTTTGTGTTGTTCTCTGAGATCAGAGAAACGCCAGAGTCAGACTCAAATCAGCAAAGTGAAGAGCATCCTCGCTGAATGGATGTCAATAAAGGTTGGGAGGATTCTGTAAGGGCTGCTGGTAATTACGGCCTCCTGCTGATACCAGCAAATCGCATCACTTTGTCCCTCGAACAATTTGCCTGAATACATACACGCATGAAGATGCCTCATGCTTTCCTGAGCGTTTGCGAATCAATGTCTAAGTAAATGTTGCAATGAAGTTTCATCCAAACGCCTGATGCACTCAGACAAGCAGCATGCTGGGAGGCTACGCTGTGGTTAAAACTGGAGGATTACTCATTCACTACACAGCTGCTCTTTAAAGAAAGAATGGAACTCTGCCCAAACCACAGATCTATACCCTCTGTCCTCCACACAGCCTAACTTCATCAGAACCAAACTTCTCTAAGAAGACACAAGAGGGAAACGCTGCTCGTAACATCAAATCACCACAGAAAACAGTCTCTATTGTGCCGTCTGGAAACACTGGCTCAGTTTGTGTGGCTAACAAACAACACCGGCAGGGGGTCTGCCTGGGAAATATCAGCAACACTTACATTTGAGTGCAGACGCGGAGGAGAGAGCAGAGGGATTCCTTATGAATGAGTTGCCTGAAAAAGGTGCCTGGGATAAACAGGGTACTTACTCACACAGCAGAACGCCGTTTTCCAGCGCCGATCGGAAGTCCTTGCTCCCAAATTTTTTCTTGGTCAGAGCCTGGAAAAAAAAAAAAGAAAGAAAAATACATGAGCAGTGAGCAAAACAGCAAGCATGCAGGGTTGAGTGAGGATAGGAGGAGAGGGAGGTGGGGGGGCGGGTGAGACTGAGTGTGATGAAGGGTGGGGAGCTTGGAGAATAAAGGTAGGATGTTGACAACAGTAGAAGAGGAAGTCAGAGGTATTTCCTCCTGACGTTCCTACAAGGTTTCTGTGTGGTAACAGGTATTCCTGCAGATCTCAATGTGCAGCAGGAATTTAGTTTCTCACTTTCCTGCTAAAAAGAGCTAAAAAAGCTCCTGCAGTTACAAGCCACAGGGCAACGGGAGCATCTGGAACACTGCAGCAGCACAGCATCGTGTTCCAGCCCCGTGCTTTTCCCATGATCTCAAAACCACTACAGCAACACTTAAAGAGCTGTTATGTAAGCAAACACGCACTGCATGCATGACGTGCAGCTTCAAACGCTTCAACATATACAGCACAGACAGGAAAAAACATCCCTGAATGTTACGGTGAAACTTTATAACCTTTTTATTCGTGCAGCTTTTTTACTTTTAAAATCTTTCGATCACTTTGATGCTTTTTAATGAAACTTTATTCTGACATATCAGAGTCATGCTGATGACCACTCCTTAGCTGAACTTCCTGCTTTGTTTAGTTTGAATGTTTCTCTATCGGAGAGCGGGCCAGGCAGAGATCCAACACAGATAACACACCTCTGATCACTTCTTTAAATGCGTTATTACATACATGCTACTGAAACTCTGTCATGGATTATGTGTGACCCAACTGATGCCACGTCCTCCTACAGATTCACTTGCTGAAGCAGATTTATGGTTTTATTTAGAAACTGAACAGGATCATACCTCTAATTCATTATATACATGATTTCAGCTGAGTATTTAGAAATGATAAATCACAGCATAACAGTGATCTCAGTGAAGGTGAGTGTTTCCTCTACGGGCTCCAGTACAGGTCAAACTGGTACACCTGCATTTTTCAGATTTTTTTTTTTTTAAACAAACAAACAAAACTGTACAATTATCTCTCTCAGACTTCCACAAACCTTTAAAAACTGAATAATTGTCTTCAATCTGTTCAATAAAAAGCAGGTTTTAATCATTTTGTGAGTATAAAATATATTTCTATTGTAGCATTGTGGCATTAAAAACATAGAAAAACATGCTCAGACACAAAGTCAAAGAACGAGTTGGACTGGTCTCGCCGACCAAAATGATCCAGATGTTTCAGGAAATCTCTTCCATCTTCTAGTTAAATAACAAATAACAGCAAAGCAGAAGAACTACAGTGCGTGAGTGAAAAGCTCTGCTATTATTTGAAAGTAAATTGTGTTCAACACACCCCGAGCAACCTGAGATGACCAAGAACTCAAACACCCAACATTCCAGGAGAATTACACCATGCAGCAAAGACGTGGCTGCAATTTAAGTTCTCACACCTTTTGTTTTTATATCTACTCCTTCTGTTTGCACAATGGGATCAAGCTTCTGTTAGGAAATACTTGTTTTGTTTCCATAACACACGGAGATCTTGGCTCGCTCCTTTTCATTGAGGAAAATCCAAGCAGACCCCCAGGAACACGGAGAGACACACAAGGCTGAACATGTAAACACAAACACATGTTTATACAGACAACCTTCTGATTCAGAGTAATAATCCATCAGACGTATGAAAATCCTGACCCCTGCTGTTTTACAGGGACGGGGCCAGCAATCGGGATTCATTCGCATGCAAATAAACAATACAGGTAGAAACGCCACGGTGGGTGTGATGACATCCTCCTTTTCCAAAGGGTGTCACTTTGATGTTACTTCCTTTCATGTTTTCTTATCAAAACGACGATCAGTCAGACTTAATGACAATTAAAATATCATATTGCAGCCCAAGTGTGGGACCCACCCATGCTGCATGTACTGAAACAGAAAACTACTGTCCTCCATCATTAAGATCAAGCCTGCTGTGGCTCATATCGCTCCCATTGAACTCGCCATGCTGGATCCCAGCAGTGATCTGGAACAACATGCTGGTTTAACAGGAAGATTAAAGGGCAAGAACAGAATTTAAAAAAACAGTTTGCAAACCCACCTTCACTCCCCTCAAGAATGTAACTGTGGAAAACACAATCCAAGACCTCAGAAACTCTTTCCCCATCCTTCATCATGGGTTATGAAAGAGTTCAGATTCCTCGAAAAAAATGATCATTATTATTGTCATGAATCACGGATGGTGTCTTGGTGGAGCATAAATAATCAGAGGAGTCTCTGAGTCCAGTTATTGTTTATTCATGCAGACCCACTGAGGCAAATCTCTGTTCAACTTTCTGTCAATGAGGCACCTAAAGTGTTTCTGCCTGCAGCAGATTGAGATACGAGTCACCAGAGGAAACACTCCAAATATTTCAGATTCAAGAAAAACACCGACATGTTGGAATAATAGAACTACATCAGTTTGAACATTTTTTAGTGAATAGCTTGTGTGAGGGCCCGTTTCATGTTCTGAATGTCTGTGGCTTGGGTTTTGGCTGCTTTCCATTAAAACAGTGCACAGACTGTCAGCGCTGTTAAGGTCATGAGACTGAGAGAGAAACAATCAGCTCCAGTCTTTGATTTCATTTATTCATCTTTAATGTGATGATCATGTCACATGGTTCACGTCTATTTGTCACCTCCAACTGCCAAATCTTTTCATAGAAATGTCTCAACTTCTGCAGAAAAAGTAAGAAAACAGAAAATATTGTGAAACCTGACGTGTTGAGAGAGAAACATTTACAGCTTTGGATGCACAAGTTCTCACAGACCTGCCTGAAGGGCTTCTCGAGTCCAAACAGGAAACTTCAGAAAGATTTCCTCAGAAGATTGTTCCTAATTTCACCTTCTATGCGATACTTTAAAGGTGGTTTATGTAATATGAATAGAATAACACAGCATAAAGCCTTCAGCCATCTGGGTGCCAGGCTCGTTAACCCCCCGCACGCGCGCTCCGATGCTGAGGTCAACCAATATTCCTCACCAAACCCACTCTGATCCCCGATCTGAGCAGGACAATAAAATATCATGAGTTCAGTTCACTAATCATGCTCTCCAGTCCCGCTGATCACACACTGACTCTCAAAAGCAGCTCCTACCTGTTTGAAGCTCAGTCATCGATTCAGTCCGTGGCAAAGAGCTCATTATTGTCCCGCGACTCCAAAACTTCCTGCAGTCCTTCTTAAGATCCTCTGTCCTCCTCACACACCATCTTGCACGCCCCACTTATCCAATAAAATCAAAAAAAGCAATAGAATCCTCCGTGGTGTGTCCTTCAGTCAAAGCTCCTCCATTTCATCGACCTGCTGTAGCTACGTGTTAGCTAGGAGCTAATAAAAAACGTTCCCACACAGAACTTGCTCGTCACATGGGAAACCCCCTGTGTCAAGCAAATACGGTATATAATCACCACATGTCCCCGGTGCTTCCAGCTGCTTGACCTGCAGACTCCACAGTACCAGCCTCACTGTGCTGGATTATTTACAGTATTTGGCAACCCAAAATGGCGCCCACTGCTCTGCCAGCTATTGGCTGGTAGATGTAAACAAAATGCCAATGTCGTGCTCGTCAAAATTAATATTTTATATTTTACTTTGAATATAATTTTTAAAGGAAATGCTGTATTTTCATTCTACAACCCTCTAAACACCCCGTGGAGGTATTATCTTGTTATAAATATTGCTTTTTATTAAAATATTCCATATCCCACCATTAACCAACGATTTAACAACAATATGCATTAGGCTGCTTAGTGTCGGGACACAGCTGAGTTTCTTCATACGATCAACAAAACACTTTAAATTTTGCACCTTTTTCACATGCACACAGCTAACATCTCATTAGGATCTGATAAAAGTTTGACTATAAGACCCTTAACTTTTTCCACAGTGCACCTGTTGTCTCTTGATTTATTTCTTTTATGAATGTGTTCCTATAAGAAAGAAGCTGCTTTGTTCTTCATATCTGTTTTTACAGCAGCCATACAGTTGATCTTTTGACCTTTAGGTTTCATAAACACTTGTTCAGCACTGTCATAACAGCCACACTTGAAGCCTTTCTATTCAATTAACAAGAGCTTCTATTATTCCAGCGGGCTCTGTGCTTGTAGGACGCCGTGCCCTGTGTTGACAGCCGGCCGGCTCTAAGGGAGCCATGTTCACAGCCATGGCAGCTAACGCTGGAATGTGTCCATGTGACGGGCTCCAGACCATTTAGTCTAGTTTTTAACAACACCATCAAACTTGACACGCACAAATGCCTCTGTTTAAAGCCAAGCAGCTTGTTAATCATTCAAAAGCCCAATTCACCCAAAAAACTTTCTCTTTCAGGGTGGAAAGATTCTGCTTGGACCAGAGAAGAATTTATTTTTATTATTTTACTTCCTTTAAGCTGAAAATACTCGTAATTGAACGTAAAAACTCTGTGGCCTTTCAGCTCATCCAGAATCACTACAATGGGCCAGTGTGCAAACTTGCAGAGACGCTGATGTCACATCGAAAGCATTCAGATTCACTGCTGGTGAAATTGGAACAATATTTGTTTAGATACAGCAGCTCCATACTGGGAGGAGAATTTACAAGATGAAGGACAAAACTGTCCCACTAATTACACCAGAAAAAAAAAAAAAAAAAAAAAGAGTCTGGCTGCAGTTTGAGGTGGGAAACTTACATCATGACAAATTAGAAAAATAAATAAAAAACTGTTATAAAGTAGCAGCATTTATCCTGTATAAACTATTTATTCTACATCTATTGACTTAGGTGACAAATGTGATTTTAGGTGGAAAAGGATTTTCCTCAGCAGAAAAACGACTAATTAAATATTAGATCTGTATGTTTTATTTGTCACAGACCTGCAGTACTTCCTCAGATGGAAGTGATAAAGTAGTGTACCTGTACTGTGAGGTGAAGTAGCTGTTCTGCTCCCAGACGCAGGTCTTATCCAGGAGGATAGAAGCTATAACACATTTCAAATCCTCATACAAAAGAAGTCTGGAAAGACTCACCTCGATCCACCTCTGCGCTTCACAGTAGGACTCTTCACAGCTGACCGAGGACTGCTCACGCCACTCCATCACTAAATGATCCCAGTTCTGCGCCAGTTCGGTTCCAAATAACCCGCTTCAAAATGTCCCAACACAATCAGTGATCGGTCGTTCCCAGGTACAATAGGTGAGTGTGTAAATCACACCACTCATCCGTCAAAAATGTCTCCTATTGTTCTTCACTTCAACGAGTCAATACAAGGTGTAACAGTAGATGAATACATTCCGTCTGCATCACCTACCTGTTTCATCTGACACACCTGTACGACTCGATTCTTTCAGTAGTTTCTCACTCCACCTGCAAAGCGTCTGAACACTCAGGAGCCAGAGTTCAGATGTGGAGAGGTCTCCTTCAGAACCAGGTCCGAGCTCCAGATACGGTTCTTCCTGTGCTTGTAATGGAAGCGCAAAGCCTGCATGTGTCTCGGGAAATATCCAAACTTTTTTTTTTTACAGATGCTTTTACAGCTGAAGGTAAGAAACGTGATCGAGGAACGTTTTTAAAAGAAGGAAAAAACAAAAAGGTTCGAAATCCTTAAAAATGTGAGATATGTCAACTGCAACTACAAACACAAAAAAGTCCAAAAAAAGCCTGAACACCTGAGAAAACTATTTGAGGGAGGTCGACTCTCTGCATGGACGGAGTACTGTGTTGTAGCGCCTCCCAGCGGCCGAATGTGGTAACGCATTATCCATCAGCGTTACTTCAGAGATGGAAAGTTTTTATTTAGCTCATTTTAAAAACTATTTATATTTAAATCCTTAAAAACTGCACCTAAAAATAAGTCTATTGATGAACGGAAAAATGTTGTTTATTTTACATTAAAATCAGATTTTAATCACAATCTTTTTACAGGGAGTTTTACTTAACAGTGCAACTAAATGATTTATCTGAATAAAAATAGTTAGAAAAGAACAAATAATATGAATATATTTATGTAAAGAAACATTTCATAGCAAATAATATTTCTGATGCATCCTGAAATAACAATATCCTTCATGATCTAATATCACGATTTCAACGGAAGAAAAACCCTAAAAATCAGCTTCTATAACCTTTGTTAGTTTATAAAATCAGTTTAAATCAGTATTGTTTGTTTTTTAGGAAATCGGAATCTTCTGTACATTTAGGTTTTTCCATGGAACACATCTGCTTCCTGCTTTCCAGATCCTGTTTTAGAATATAATTTTGATAAATTTGAACAAAAAAAATCTGTAAAACACAAACATCAGTAATTTAGTCCTGATATAAAGTTGACAGATGGAATAAAAAAAAACACAAAATAAATGTTTAATAAATGTGCCCTTTTATTTGACAGATTTTCTAATTAATACAAAAAGGCAGGCACCTTTAACGCGGACTTCCCGTCAAATTTAAACCTTGAAAAACACGTTTGTTCAGATCAACAGCGTGTGATTAGACAGATGATCAAAAACAAGGAGTTTTTATGCGAGTGAAACAAATGGCGTCTCCTCTGTGATGATACATTTCCTCTTTAAACAGAGTGTAACCGAACAAAAGCTGAAAGCTGTTTTACAATTGGTGAATACTTCCAGTGGCGGAGCAGCACCTGGGTTCTGCTCAAATTCATTAACTTCAATCATGCCGTTAACTTTAAAGCATCATTTGTTTGAGCATTTAGGAAAAAAAATGTAATCAGCACTTAAGAATGTTTGGCAGTCGTGTTTTCTTTCTAAGGTTAAACTGCGTTTTCTCAGTATTTGGAGAGAGCAGTGATGGTGAAACGAACCTCCTGAGGATCACGAGCCATGAAGACCTTACAAACCGCGACCGCATCCTGAAAAACAAATCCTTCAGTTCAGTTCATCGTTAATGGGACATTCATCCTCCGAATCAAAGTCCCTCCCTCAGGCTTGTGCTGCTAGTTTTAGTCTGTTTTTAAGATAATAACGTTCATAAAAAGCCTTTGTATTTAAAAACTGGGTCAATTCATCAGTAATATTACAAACCAGATGACAGCAGCTATGTAACAGATTGTAAATGAACTTTAATTTTAGGAAAGATATTTATTTAACTACTTCGTTACCTCGAGGAAAGTATCTTCTGTAGTTTTCCCATGAACAATAGGAAACGGCTTCCGACCATCTGGACAAATAAATATATAAAGCAATATTATCAGATGGTTTTAAGAACTTTCAAAGTTTAAAGTGTTTAAAGTTTGAACTCACCCAGTTCATATAACTGTCCTCCAACATTCACAATAGCTATAAAATGCAGATTCACTTTTTCATCTAAACTCGGAGCCTGTAAAACAAAAACAAGTAAACAACAACAAACAGCCGTGTTCATTTTATTTAGTGATATAAATATACAAATATACAAACCTCAGTCTGTCCCTCCTGTGCACTGGACTCATGTGTGACACGTATACTCTGAAGAAAAAATAGAAAAGTAATGTTAATTTTTTTTTTAATTTTAAATGACATGCCTGTGTGTGTGTGTACGCACATAAATATCTATATGTGTATATACATAAATACATAATAAATATATTTTATTCCCAAAATGTTGTTTTGTTTAATATGTAATTTACATACAGGCCAAAAATGTTACTGACACAAATATTTGTCACACGGTTTAACGTCACTGTTCTTCATAAACTCCTGCATGTTATGAATCTCATGAACTGCAGCTTATTGTAAAGTTTCTCTTTGTCATGATCAGTGTTGGTTAAGTTACTTTAGTTAATTACATTACAACATTACCACCAATTAAAAGTAATCAGTTACGTTACAGCGTTACTTATTCATAAAAGTAATGCGTTAGAGTACTTCTGCGTTACCAAAAATGAAAAGCCAGTTTGCAGCCTCGCACATGCTGCAACTTAACTGACACGCCTCCTTTAAATGTACCGAGAAGTCGTCAGTCATCCAACTAAATTAACTTTGTAACAACAGCAAAGACAGTCAGCAATATGCTGTTCCACAAAGTGTTTAAAGGTGAGATACCTGATTTCAAATTGCCTAGCTTAGAATGTCAACAAATGTAAACAAGGTCACAGAACTCTCAGCCCCTCCCGTTGGGTAGAATTCCTAAGCCACGCCCCCCTGGTTTGGAAACACACGTAGCCCCTGAAGACGACCGAGTGCAAGACACTGGTCGGCATTTCATTCAAACACCGTAACATCAACGGAATCACCGGTAAGTGAAAACAATATAACAACAAACAACTGACATTAATTGTTACTTTGCCCTGAACCTGACGCGGAACCAGCCGGTGGCTGTTTCTCCTGCTGTGACATGGTAGAGTGGTGAACACTCCCAGCAGTGGTGTGCTGCAGTAATATGTCTCAGTTTATTAGGAGCACAGAACCCAAATAAATGCAGAAGTCCGTATGACTGGAGAGACTGTCCAATCATTCCTTTTGGACCGATTCATTTGATTGGTTGATGTTTTTAGACAAATACGGGAGAACCACTTAATTATTTTTTTTCGTTTTTTTTTTTAATCTTCACAACATATTTTTTCTCCATGCTGTGTTAAAACGTTTTTAATGGGCATGAAAAAAAACATGTTAAGCTAATTTGTTATGCAAATTAAGTATAGCAGCTTTAATTAATTATTATTGCGTATTTCCACAATGCAAAAGCTTTACTCTCTGCAATCTTGCCAAAAGTTTGAAAACACAAACAAAGGGTTAAGAGCAGGGCACAGACGTATCACAGTGCTTCGGCTTCACTGATAAATCTGCAGGTGACAGTCGACCTTCTGTCTGATAAAAAGCAGCTTCAGTCGAGATTTTATTTTCCTTATTGAGAGAATTTCTTAAAATAATGGATTGCTTCAAAAATATAACAAAGTTACTGATTACATAACACACAAAACTAATGCGTTAAGTTACGCATTTCACGAAAAAAGTAACTGTAGTACTTTAACGTGTTACTTTCCACAACACTGGTCATGATCTTAATCTAAAAAAAAATCTAATATTCACTGCATTTCAGTCGTAAAATGACCTGCTGACATCATTTCACTCCTCTCGTTAACACGTGATACTGTGGATGGGGACTGATGGATCTTCTGAGTGTTTGAAGCTTCTGGAAAAGGGATTGTGTGTAGTTTCTTCTCAGACAAGGGACACGACTCACAGGTTGACCTAATCCACCTCTGAGAGTAACTTCTCCACATCACTGAATCTGTACATAAACTAAAATTCTCATTTCAAGCCTTTGAAACTTTGGAAATACTTGTAATAAAACGTCAATATACCCCAGAAACATCTGAGAAGTGAGTGTAGTTTATCTCAGATGTGCTTCTCTGTCACCACCATCCTGATTGCCATACCTCATCTTTTTCCAGGAAGGCAGCTCTTTCTACTGGGCTCATCTTAGACGACTGGTCAAGAAATCTCTTCAGTGGAGAATCAGCGTCTGGAGAGAAAGAAAAGAAGGTAAAATTTAAACAGAGAAATGACTAACTGGGTTCATAACCCCACTCAGTTTGGGAACAACAGAAGATCTTTACATTCTCATTGTTATTGAGACAAACAATCTTTAAATTAGTTCTTTTGCAGGTCTTAAAACATCACAAAAATCCATTTAGATAAACATTTGTCTTATTGCAGTTTTTTATTCAAAATGCAGAAATATCATGTTGAGGGAAAAAAGTACAAACTGGAACTGCATGATATTAAATACCACCAATTATGATACTTAGACATTAGACATAGTAAGGCTCCATCTGTTTGGTCAAATATATCATTGAGTGTGTTATATTTGCTTATGAGCTTGAGTTGATCATCCTGTTTCATCAACCCGTTGCAGCCCAGCTTCAGCTGCTGGACAGAAGGTCTTTATATTTTGACAGGAAGTCTCAAAGTAACTCAACAACAGCAAAGCGTCCAAATCATCACCTGACTACCAAGATGGCAGACAGACACGATGAGGCATTTGTGCGTATATGTAGCTCTGATTTGAGGTTATCCATCATGTTGGTGCAGAGAAAACTTTGCAAACCTGCGCTGTTATGTTTCAGTGTCACTTTTCTTCAAATTTAATAGCTTAGAAAACATCTTGTCTTTCAGTAGGTGTGCATGTCTGTTTTGAATACTCACCAAACTCAAGGTGTTCCTGGTTGTTCGCCACTGCATGAATTAATCCTATTGTCCCACAAGCATTTCCAATAGTTTGCTTGATGAAGTAGACGTCAGGGGAGACGTCTTGTCCTTGATCCTTGAGTCTGTCCTCCTCTTCTTGCTTAAAGGCCTCATACTGAGTGTAAAAAAAAAAGATGATTCTGTTAAAATACATGGAAGAGAAGACATCCAGAATGTTTATTCACTTTACAAATTATACATGCCTTCTCTGTGATGGGGAAGAGGAGCAGCACCGCACACACCGGTCTCGGTACCATGCTGAGAAGCTCTGGGTCCAGACCGTACACATCCCCAAACTGCCAGGTCGGCTTCATACCCAAACAACTGACAAACTAAACACAACAAGGCGAAAATAATAACTACCATCTATTTTGCTATTGTTCTGACACTGGAGCATCTACAGAAACTGAATTTTGGGTTGAACCAGCTGGTTTTGTTTATAGACTCTAGGTTTACAGTCTGTTGCTCTTCAAAATGATGCCTCTGTTATCTACCATTATCAATGGGAATTACACAAAGTATAAAACAGAACAACAATCTGATGATTGTTTTTATAAACATAATGGCGGAACTTTATACATTAACTATAAGTGGGCGACTTGTTGTATAAATTGTTTTGTTATTTTAGACTCTTTACAAATTAAACTTATGAATGATTAAAAAAAAAAGGTTGTAGAACAGTGATCTACATTATCAGGTTTGCTGTTTACGCACACACGATCAACTGAGTGTAGCATTAATGCTACAGGCCTTGCAATTAATTTCGCTTGAACTGAATGATGCAGTTGAAAGAATGTTCTTACCTTAGTCATGACCTATAATAAAGAAGACAGAAAAAGAAAATGTTTATTGAACTGAGGTTTTATTTGTGCAACAGCAGCTGCAGCTTTTGTTCTCAATGCTAACTACATATTAGCTTGTCTTCACATGATTTCGAATGAATGGCTTCTATAAACGATGCCGGTAAAAGAAAATTCTATTTCATACTTCTGGGTTTGACTCCAAAGGCAACCAGCGTGGAGAGTCCATTATAAAGTACCGTTCGGTGCTTTGTTTCAGACAAACAGAGCTGGATCTAATTTATAAATATGTGTTTGACAGCTGAGAATCACTTCCGTGCCTGGTCTGGACGCGGGAACTTGAAGGACAAAGGCAGGGGAATCCGTCTGTCCTAGTAATCTTTATATACCCATTGCGCGGGTAATTACACATTTTTAATTGCAAAAGACGAAATTTTATAGATTTTAAAAGCACGAAAATGTGCAACATTTCTAATAAATAAACAATTTAAACATAATTCCCACTTTATGAACTTCTTCGTGGACCCTTCCGGGTTTGTGGGCGCGGTTTAGCTAAAAGGGGACGTGATGGCTTCTAATGGTATTGAATTCTTAAAAATCAGAAGAATGCAAATATATATATTTTTTATGTTGTGTTTTTGGTCTAATTATTTTGGAGTTTGAATACTAATGTTTATATTGAGAACTTCTCTCTGGAAACTGATTTTAATCCGGACCAAGCAGGTTTCCGCCGGATGAGGGCGCTGTTGTTCTTTTGTTTTTGTTTCTTTATTTGTCTATAAATTTGACACTGTGTGGTGTTGTGTATGAAGAAGAGACTCAGCCCTTCAAAAAAATGTATTAGTGACAGTGAATAAATTTGATAGCTTTGATCGTACATGTCATTGATTTTTTTAAATGGTAAAGACCCGCCGGTACGATAGGTGGCGGTAAACAAGTAGGTCAGTTCTACAGGAAGGAAACAGTCTGCTCAGAAACGATCAGCTGATTTTCATTTTTGAAGGCGAAACTAAAATACAATTTTTTGTATAAGATAAAGAAACCGGAAGAAAGACAGATTGTCCACAAAGAGACTAAAGTGATTAAAAGCAATGCCGAGCACAGACGAATCCTGCGGTGAGTTTTAACCTACATCAAATAGCCTTCACTCTTCTTTGTTTTTAACAAGAAAAACAGAATTATTTTTCTATTTGCTGGATATTTAATATGAATAATGTCCTAATCATTGCATAAATGTATAGACACTAGTGTTGAACGCATGAAAACAGGCACATATTGGTGTATTGGTAATGAAATAACATGTTTTGCGTGTGTGGGCTGCTGTTCCTTTTTGGTTCATGGTGTTTTGTAAAATATGCATATATATTTATTCCTCTTTCAGCTGTTGATACATTTCCTTGTATGTTTGTCACGCACATAGACATGCTCACACGCACCAATAAGTAGCTCATGCTGAAGATTATTGCATTTCTTTGGATATTAGAAAATAGAAACACAAAGAAAACACAAACAAATGCCATGAATATTACAGTTACACTGATTCTGAGCTGAGATATTTCTGCCTTTTTGTGTATTCCAGGAGTCAGTTGTGTTGTAACCAACATCTGCAGGCTCCCACCACATCTGTTAAAAGACACTGTAAGTAATAAAGCTTCATATTTAATGCGGCACATGCAGAAGATGCTCTGCACTCGTCTTTCACACAGATAATATGAAATGGAAAGAAAAAGAAATATAAAAACATGCTGCTTTAATTCATTCCTTCTGCACAGGTCACACAATGTGTTAAATACAATCTTATGTCCACAGTGTCGGGACGTTCTGATTTATCTCCAAGGGCAGACGAGTGGAGTAGATTCAGCTGAAATTTCTCTGGTGAGTAAACGTTTCTTCTTCTGTGTGTTTGATAACTCCGAGCTCTTCTTTTCTGACCTTGTGTTTCATCATCTGGGCAGAAATTTCAGAGGGCTGGTGTCTCACTTGATCATGAAACGCTACAGAACATTATCAGATTTCTCCTCCTGACGTTCAGGTACTTACATCCTCATTTTTCATTTTCATTTTGCAGACATGTCTTTTTATTCAAGCAGGTCAAAGGTCAGATCATCAAATAAAGAGCCACATTGTTCTGTTGTGAAAATGTTGATTTGTATCAGGTCGGGGGGGAAGAACAACCTCTCTGCAGATGAACTTGTGTCAAAGCTGGAAGAAGACAGTACCAAGTGGTCCAAAGCGTCCCTTCAGGTTGTGCACGTGTTGTGGAGTGAACATGGTGCATCAGTGCACGCTCGGCCGGAGAGTCAGTGCAGCATCAGTCGGGTATGTCAGAGATTAATACAGACACACTCTCTCACTGGTTTGCACATGTCTGTGCATGAGCAGATCTTCTACCATGTATGTTTGGCTGCAGCTCGTGGACATGCAGTGGAAACTTGGGATGGCAGTGAGCTCAGACACCTGTCGCTCTCTTAACTCACCGTATGTAACGGTACTGCTGAAAACGGTGGCGCCCTCAGGACAGATCGGTCAGAGGTCGTTTGAGATGACAATCCAACAGTTTCAGGTTTGTATTTGTTGATGTGATTATAAATTCATGCTGCCTTGATTTGAGTTTTTACAGTTTTCCTTTTTTTTTTTTTCTCCTGCAGAATTTTCACAAGCAGTTTAAGGAGATGGCGGCGATCATGGAGACAGTTTGATGTCGAGCACATCCGTGTTTCTGCTGTCACAGTTCCTGACCCATCATGCAGCTTAACGTGTGTTTCTCTGCTGTGTCTGTTTCTAATGATCTGTGTGATTTGCTGCAAAATCAGCTTGTAGATTTCTGAGTAACATCCAGGTTAGAATCAGTTTCAGCATTATGTGCATCTGAGCTGTAATACAGCAAAAAATAATTTGATTAATTTAGCCTTTTTTTAAAGGTGGTTTTGATCCTTAAAACTCTGTATTAAATTCCCTTTCAGCTAAGACATATTGACTGTATTTTTCTTTCTGTGTTTTGATTTATGCAAGAAAACCATGATAAACCTGAAACTTGTGTAAAAAACATCTGAACTCTGTTGATTCTTTGTTCACCATCTCAGTTTGAGGACTTTATTGAACTGCTGATGCCACATCTTCACTACATCACTTATGATCCTTTAAAAGCAATGAGACTTTTTGTTTTTGCTTCTTGAAGATTCTTTTTGTCTCATCTGAAGAGGTTCTTTAGTTCTGATCGTGGATCCGGAGGTATAGATTTCTATAAAGTAAACTGCCTTCATGTCGCTCAGTTTTTTGTTTTTTTTGTATTTTACCACATTAAGACTTACTCATGAATTATTTTCAATGAAAAACTTATAATAAAAATGAAAGAATAGCACATAAATATAGTAAATGTCCTTTATTTGTATCACCCAGTCGTACAACCTGATATGTAAATCGGGCTACGTGGAGTTCAGCGTTTTGCTAAAGGACACGTTAACATGTTTATATATATAAATAAATCATGAAGAGGGAAAACACTTTTCACACGACTGTATAATTCAGTAATGTTCCTTTTAGGTCTATTTGAAGATGCATTGTGCACAAGTTGTACAGGATGTGGTGTTTTAGGGAGTTTAAACTGCTGATAACTAATTGTATAATCTTCACCATGTCAGCTCATACGAGAAGCAGATTCAGCTAAAATTTTTTGTTAGAATAAACTTTTTTATTTAATCTCATCCATCTTTCCCAGTTTGTCTTTTCCTTGTTTAGTTTATCATCTGACACTGGTTTGATTTTCTTACTGACATTTGGACTTTTTTTTCCCTGCTGAATTTGTACAAGCAGTTCCAGGAGATGCAGCGATGATGGAGTCTGATGATAGAAGTGCTTGTTGACCCTTTACACAGCTTAACGTGTGTTTGGTTGTTGTAGCCATCTCTATGTAACATGCTGCAAATCAACTGCCAGCTTGTAGATTTCATAAGCTCTCACATGATCCACTGATGAACAGGAAGAGAAAAAAACCTAAAACAGACTTGTTTCAAGGTTGACATCTTGACTCACTAAATCAGGTGTATGTTTTTAATTTTATTTGAGGGTTCTGTAACAAAAACACTGATTTATTTAATATACACTCACCGGCCACTTTATTAGGTACACCATGCTAGTAACGGGTTGGACCCCCTTTTGCCTTCAGAACTGCCTCAATTCTTCGTGGCATAGATTCAACAAGGTGCTGGAAGCATTCCTCAGAGAGTTTGGTCCATATTGACATGATGGCATCACACAGTTGGCGCAGATTTGTCGGCTGCACATCCATGATGCGAATCTCCCGTTCCACCACATCCCAAAGATGCTCTATTGGATTGAGATCTAGTGACTGTGGAGGCCATTTGAGTACAGTGAACTCATTGTCATGTTCAAGAAACCAGTCCGAGATGATTCCAGCTTTATGACATGGTGCATTATCCTGCTGAAAGTAGCCATCAGAAGTTGGGTACATTGTGGTCATAAAGGGATGGACATGGTCAGCAACAATACTCAGGTAGGCTGTGGCGTTGTAACGATGCTCAATTGGTACCAAGGGGCCCAAAGAGTGCCAAGAAAATATTCCCCACACCATTACACCACCACCACCAGCCTGAACCGTTGATACAAGGCAGGATGGATCCATGCTTTCATGTTGTTGACGCCAAATTCTGACCCTACCATCCGAATGTCGCAGCAGAAATGGAGACTCATCAGACCAGGCAACGTTTTTCCAATCTTCTATTGTCCAATTTCGATGAGCTTGTGCAAATTGTAGCCTCAGTTTCCTGTTCCTAGCTGAAAGGAGTGGCACCCGGCGTGGTCTTCTGCTGCTGTAGCCCATCTGCCTCAAAGTTCCACGTACTGTGCGTTCAGAGATGCTCTTCTGCCTACCTTGGTTGTAACGAGTGGTTATTTGAGTCACTGTTGCCTTTCTATCAGCTCCAACCAGTCTGGCCATTCTCCTCTGACCTCTGGCATCAACAAGGCATTTCCGCCCACAGAACTGCCGCTCACTGGATATTTTTTCTTTTTCGGACCATTCTCTGTAAACCCTAGAGATGGTTGTGCGTGAAAATCCCAGTAGATCAGCAGTTTCTGAAATACTCAGACCAGCCATTCTGGCACCAACAACCATGCCACGTTCAAAGTCACTCAAATCACCTTTCTTCCCCATACTGATGCTCGGTTTGAACTGCAGGAGATTGTCTTGACCATGTGTACATGCCTAAATGCACTGAGTTGCCGCCATGTGATTGGCTGATTAGAAATTAAGTGTTAACGAGCAGTTGGACAGGTGTACCTAATAAAGTGGCCGGTGAGTGTAGATGTATTTGTTAGAGCATTATTTGCTGTGTTATTTTTTTATACTTTTCATTATATTTCTTTTAGAAAATTATCTGGACTTGTGCAAAATGAAAATGAACTCAGTTGACCATTGTTATATTTTTAGCGATGGAAAATACTCACGTGTTTTAAAGTTATCGGCCATGCTTGTTTGTAAAATGTGATTAAACCCACTTCAGAGACAGTTTGTCTCTGTGTTGGTGACCCACAGCTCCCTGAAACAATGTTTGAGTTCTTCTGAAAGTAATTCAATTAGAGAGTTAGTGCATACATTTAAACCTTCAGGATATGATTAATTAACAATGGTAAATGGTGTGTACTTGTGCAGTGCATTTTCTTAAGTCAGGTGACTCCCAAAAATGTAAAAAAGGTGAAAAAAAACAATGATTTGTTGCATTCTTAGTGTCTGACAGCTTTGTGTTTATGACTGATTATATTTACTCAGTCTTGTGATCATTTCATTAAAAACAGAGAACACAAGGAGCACAGTGATGCTAGTTTTATCCAGTTAGTCGCTGTCAAAGGCTATTTTCAAATGGACAATCCTGATTTTAGGCTCCTCATCAAGACGATAATGTAATAAATAAAAAATACTCTTTCATTAACGGGAGGTCAAATGAAGTATGGAAAATAAACAAATTATGTTCAGCAAGTTCTTCTACTGAAGCTGAATTGGTCTAGTTGTGTCTTTGAAAGTTGAGCCGCATTATTTTCAGTTTGTTGCTCATAACGCTGAAATACTTTGCTAGGATTCATGGTAGTACATTAATGTTATTAATGTCATCTCCATCACATCGTTTTCACTCTGATATAATCCAGCCTCTTTGAATCAGCCTCATGCTATCAAAGTTAAAGCACCTGACCTCAAATCAGCCTCCAATTCTGACATATACGCCTTATTGAGAGGCAAACTATCAATATTTTAATGATTTATTCTTGCTTCATCTGATATAAGAAAGTTTCAAACATCTCACTTTGGAATATTTTAATAGTTTTTAGAACATTGTTTCTTGTTGTTGAGTTTTATTTACTTGCTTATGTGTTTAAACAGAATTTGAAACATATTTGCTAATTAAATTGGTGCCTTTGTAAGATGACTTTTACATAAAGTTCTAAGAGGTTACATTCTTAGTGAAATTAAATCAGATTAAATCATCCACTTAGTGCAGAGAGATGGACAAAACAAGTTTGCTCTGGGAACTTTTAAGATCCAGGCTGAAAATCTGAGATGACAGAACCCCATAATCTGTGGAATCTGTGGAACATTTTACATAACAGCTGTCCAAATGATTTATCATATCAAATCCCTTCACAAAACATCTCAGCTGTATATGCAAACATTTACTTTAATTTAGTTTCACTCTGTAACATATAAACTTTACTAAAGATGAACTACAGATTGAATGTTTTTATTATAGTATTATAATAAATGTAATGTAATAATGACCTGACAGTTTCTGTATAATTTTAAAGAATGCTTGAATTTATTTTTACATTATAGACACATTTGCAGATTGTATCCTTTTTATTTTCACTTGAAACAGTTACACCAATACAAGAAATATTAATTTCAAGGCTCAGTTGAACTGAAGCTCAATCGAGGATGGAATGACGTTGATGTCTGGAGACTTTCTCTGATAACTGAAGCTGTTTACAGTTAAACTACTTCCACAGCAGCACTGCTGATCTCTGGTAGCTGCCTCAGTCACGAGGTTATATATGGCAAAGGTTCTATTTTGGGATAGATTGAGTTCTAGGAATATGGAGACTAGATGTGAACATGTAAACGAGTGAATCAGCACGTGTCAACAGTCTATTCATGAGCGTCTGTGGCGGATTTCTGCAGCACCATGACGTTGGATCAGAACCAGAGGGAAAGTTCCTCTCAGAGGCTGGAAACACTTCCCACACTGCCACGGAGACCAGGCTCCATTTAACAGAGTGTGGACTGTGGAGAGAGGCGGAGCTTCGTCCTGTCATTCACTCCGCCCGCTCGCTCCGGCACGTGAAACGGGACGGCTGGGGCTCCGCGCGCACAGCCGCTCCGCCTCCAAGGCGTTTTGGAAGAAAGGATCTCAGACGAGAGAAAGACCAGCATCCGTGCGTGGATTTTTACTGAAAGAAACAACACAGTCGCGCTGGTCTAAGCCTGTATGCGTTGCGGGATTTCAGGAGCGGGACAAAGTAAATGCGCCGCACCTCGTGCGCTTTGGAGCAACGCGTCAGAAGGAAGAAATCCGATTGCTCTGTGCGACTTGTGTTTACACAGGAAACATCCAAAGCCACGTTTTAGCTGGCGGGTCAGGCTGTAGGCTTCTGTGCAGGAGTGCTCAGCTGGAAATTAGGCTACAGTTGGAAACAGCTGGCAGAAGTAACTACACTTGCATATTATGGACATTTGCAGCTGATCGAGGAAGGCTGAGCACATGTGCGTGTAGCAGAGCCCGTGGCTGTGTAGCCTTGAGTCTGGATGTGGAAACTGTTGCAAACTAATAACAAGTGCGCTTGGCCTGGGCTGCAGGGAATGATACAAGATCAACGATCTGGTTTGTGAAAGGAGCGTTTACACACCCCCCCCGCTGGATTAACCACAACAGCTTGAGAAGTAAAGTGTGCTGGGTCACCATGGAAGGTCAGGAGAAGGATAGGATAGACAGGCGCGTCGTCCTGACTTATATCGGCTGGTGTTCGCTGGACAGACGGTCCACTCTGCCCATGCTGCCGTGGCTGGTGGCTGAAATCCGCAGGCGGAGCGAGAAGGGCGACTGCGGCCCCGTCATGCAGCCCAGAGAAGTTCAGCTGCTGCTCAACCCCCCCTTCGTCCGCTGCGTCCCCTCCAACAGCAACAACTCCTCTGTTTTCATATTTGAGCACAAGGCGCAGCTCATCTCTCGCTTCATTCATAACAGTAATGATCTGAGTTATTTTGCCTACCTGCTGCGGGGCCAGCCGGACAACCCGGAGTCCGAGATGTCCTGTCATGTGTTCAAGGCCTGCGACCCCAACCAGGTAGGAGAGATCAGGTTCAAGGAAAACAGACACTGAGAAGCTCCAAGGAAGAAATATAACAATAACCAGGGAGCCTGTAAGGCATGTAGGAGGAAATCTGGATAGGAAATCCATTTTTTTAAAGAGACTAGATTTCTGTGAGGTTCATTCTTCTAAACATAAAGATTTGAACCATTACTTTGACAGCCAGATCATTTAATCTCACAAAACAGTATGAATGTGGTCAACTATCCAAACATGTTGAGTTTGGTTTTAAGTATTTAGGGCACTGGTTGTTAGTGATGATATGTGGCAGTTAATCCATCTGTTTTCTCTCTCTCTCTTTAGGGGATCAGTTAGGTGACCCTGAAGGTCAATACAAAGTGACTTAAGGGCATTCAAATCCATAAGTAACACTGCATGTAGAGAAACACTCCCTGATAAGGATCCCTGCAGGGTGCAGTTGAGCTGTCATGATCCTGAGTGGCTGGAATATTATAATAATTGTTTGTGCCACTTTCAGTGTAGGCTTTATGTTTCAGTGGCTGCAAGTTTTTACATCACAAATTGGACAAATCCAATTATTTACCTCTTCTTTTTCACTTGGGAAATCCGAAATACACTCGCAGCAACACTTTGGCATTTAGAGAGGGAAATACAACATTTCTGCTAAGTGCTGCTGGATTGATGGTGGATCAGTAAGTCCTGTTTGTTTTTCCAGCGTTGCTATTAGAAATGTTCAACATAAAAGAAATCTTGTTCAAACGTCAGACATGGCTGCTGTCAGGTTAGAATGATTTCGATCATTTCAACGCACCTTTCTCAGATAGGTTCGGGTGTTTGGTTTGTATTTACGTTGCCATCACAGATCACATGGTACTTTTTTTTGTGACAGTCGCTGGACAGGCACAGTACCGAGTCAGCACATTTACATGCTGGTCAGCACGCCTTTCTTGAGTAACAAACTGAAATGTGGTAAACATCCCAAAAACCAGGAACACGGGATTCTGTGGAAAGGCTGGGGCGCATGTTTAAAGGCCTGGTTGCTCAACAGTCCACCCCAGTGGTGCTGATGTGTGTTGGTGCTTTCGCCTGACAGTGGAAACTTATTGTAAGAATTCTGATCTTATTACTCGTTTATTTTTGTATGTGAAAGTCACATGAACATTTGCAGGCGTGCAGAGATGATTCTTCTTTGCATGTAACTCAGTCTGAGGCCCCACGTTTGCTCGTGTTTTCCTTGTTTCCCCGGTGACCCAGGGAACCTTTACAAATAGTGCTCAGGAACAGAAATGCTCAGGTTTTTGCACTGATCTCATGTTGGGCCTGTGTTGGATCATGTTTCCTGTGCTATGTGCAAAGCTTCTGCACACAGTTTGTTTGCCACTCAGACCTGAAAGGAAAAAGAGCTGAAAGTCCAAATGTTTGCAACAGTTGGAAAAGGCTTCTTGAACAAACCCCAGTCGCCATTATTTCGCAACAAGAACTGGTTTGGCAACCAGCAACATGTGAAAGCCATGTGGAATTCATACAGTAGGTTAGTCTAACCCTGTACAGGTGTCATTTAAAACTCGCTGCAGCTGTTGTTAATGATCTGATCACGTGCCATATATTATTTAATCATTGCATTGTTGGAATTAGGTTTATACTACAAGTTTAAATCAACAATGAATGTGATTTCAGGATTTTTAAGCTCATTAAAGGTTATTTGGAGCTTGAATAAATGTAGAAGTGCAGGTTTGTTCATAAACGTGGTTCGGTTTGGTCCCAGTGTGTTTCAAAGGGTTTACAATCAAGTTTGGCCTCCTTGACTTGAAATTCAGCTTCAGCCCTCGTGTGTCGAGTAAAGAGTCTTTTTAAAGCATCAGTCATAAATAAGCTGCTGTTTGCATCAGCTGGGCCTGAACATAATAAACTACAGTTAACTTTCAGTTACAATGTCTGCTACCAGGGCGCCTTTAGTAATAAACATTAACCAAAACAATGTCATATATATCAGGATAATTGATAACATTCTTTTAGGTCTGTGAGATTTCAAACCTGTAACACACTCTATTTTAATTATCCCAAAATTTTCAATTACCATTTTAAAAAACTCAATACTTTTTAATTTGTAGGTATAATGTTGTAATTCTAAGGAAAAACAAAAAAACAATCAGTTTTACGTCTTGGTCTTCAACTGTCTTGATTTCTGATGTTCATCATTGAACAACCAAAATTTGATGATCGGTTTTAAAAAAGCAACATAAACATTCAGTCAGATCAGAATCAGAGTTACACGATACTACCAGGATTTGGAGTGGAACCGTTTCTGTCCATTATACGGAATTAGGGACGTCTGAACATCCCACATGTTCCTGTCAGGGCTGCAGGGAGCTGGTGTCTGTCTCCAGCTGTTATAGGGTGAGAGGCGGGGTCACACCTGGACAGGTCGCCAGTCCATCACACTCACACACAAACACATCTTGGATCAGTTTCAAGTTTTGTCTGAACATGAGTATCTCTTTGTTTTCTGCTCTCACATTAAAAATGGCCGCCGTTGAGTCCTAAATCGTTTTCAAAAGTCTGTTTGCACTTTACCAACATAAAAATAATACTTTCCATTTTCTCTTTGAGGCCGCCATTATTCCCTCCTGAAACTTCCCACCCAGCAAACAGACTGATCAGTGCTGTGTTTGCGTACACACAAGTCGACCTCGTGCACGGAGCGCTGTGATTGAACTGTTGTTGGTTAAACCTGTGAGCTGCATGTTGCACCTGATTTCCCAGCTCTATGAATACCTGTTTTTCCTGCTCAAAGGTGTATCAGTGTTGGATCAACGCTGACCCTCCTGCTGCATCATGTACTAACACACAACATCTGATCCAGTTTCACAGACCATGTGTACTAATGGAGTCTGTCAGCTGTTTCAGTTTATTTCATTAAAAATGTAATAAGTTGCAGTACTTTGAGGCCATCATCACTTGTTAACATCATATTTAGGGTTTCTGTCCTGGGAGAATTTATTTGATAGGTAAAATGTATTTATGGAAAAATATAGAAACAAAAATAAACAAATCTGTTTATTGAAGTCAAGACTGTGGAACGGCACATGTGCAGAAGGAATCTGTAGCACAGCTTAACAGGTACTAGCATATTTCTACAGAACACCAGTTCCAGCAATGGTCGTCTGACAAATGTCTGCAGAAAAGTTATTTAGTACGGCTTTAAGAGCATCATCTAATTATCTACCAGCTTTAGCAGGTTCGAGTCAACCGACTGCACCATGTACTGAAGGTCATATAGGTGATGGTTTCTGGAATTTATTGTCGTGTTCGAACATCTACTTCTGTTTCAGTGCAACAGCTAATGCCCTTAAATCAGGGGTACCCAAAGTCAGGCCTCGATGGCCACTATCCTGCATGTTTTAGATTTTTTCCTGCTTCAACACAGCTGATTCAAATCTGCAACATCTCAGCAAGTCATGCAGAAGCCTGTTAACGACCCATTCATCTGCATCAGGCGTGTTGAAGCAGAGGAACATCTAAAACATGCTGGATATTGGCCCTTGAGGTCTGGAGTTGGACACCCCTGGTTTAGGGGGTTTCAGTCCATGGACAGGTTGATATCTTACAGCTGGTCTGAGTTCAGATTCCTACCATGTATCTTTTTGTTACATGTGATGTTGCAGCTTGCTATTTTCTCTCACTGTTGAACAGTACCCAAGAAATCTTAAAAAAAGAAATCCAATTTGGCCTGACTGCTGACCCTGAAGGCCAGTGGGTATGATTTAGAGCCTAATGGAGGGAGGAAAGCTGAGTCCAGAGAAGACAGTCCTTGTGTTGGATTTTTCCTGAGGGCTAAAATCAGACCTGGTTCATGCCTAGCGTTACTGATATAGTTTAATAAATCCCAACAGCTTCCTGTTTATCTGTACGTTTCTTTTTCTAAAGACTTTAAGTTGGATCAGCAACAAATAATGAATCTGATCACATTGTTTTCCAGCCTCATCTTACTCATTCAGAATAAATTAGTTTCTTAAAACATCGAGAAGTCTTGGATAGTTTTTCTCCTGTGTTGAAGTGATGTTGCAGCTGCAGTTCTCAATCAGCAAAGCCTTTAAATTACCTTGATCTGATGTCATAAAAGGAGGTCACTGTTTGCAGGGATTAAAAGGATTATCTTTAATATATACAAGCATAAACATAAAATAAATCAGCAGCCTGGTTTTAGTGTACATGAATACCGAGAGACTTGATTCTCACGACTTGTAAAAAAAACACTCAAAACCATTTTCGTTTTACGTTCATTGAACGGAAGCTTAATAATGCAAGAACTTTGACAGGGATACCTGTCCTTTTATCAGTCTAGTTTCAGTCTAGCGAGAAACTGATCAGAAGGGCTTTGAAGCTTGTTGGCTCCGCCCCTCTGACCTGTGGTGCGCGCTCCCGAGACAGGGGAAACAGAATATTTCAAGGGAACACATTTTTTCACAAGACCTGGAATAAAGAAAGTACAAGCTTTTCAAAACTTTATCGAGATACTGCAAAATTTTCTCGGGATAACGCAAAACTTTCTCAAGATAACACAAAACTTTCTCGGGATAACGTAAAACTTTCTCAAGATAACACAAAACTTTCTCAAGATAACACAACTTTCTCGGGATAACGTAAAACTTTCTCAAGATAACACAAAACTTTCTCAAGATAACACAACTTTCTCGGGATAACGCAAAACTTTCTCAAGATAACACAAAACTTTCTCAAGATAACACAACTTTCTCGGGATAACGTAAAACTTTCTCAAGATAACACAAAACTTTCTCGGGATAACGTAAAACTTTCTCAAGATAACACAAAACTTTCTCAAGATAACACAACTTTCTCGGGATAACGTAAAACTTTCTCAGGATAACGCAAAACTTTCTCAGGATAACGCAAAACTTTCTCGGGATAACGCAAAACTTTCTCGGGATAACGCACAAGTTTCTCAGGATAACGCAAAAGTTTCTCGAGATAAGGCAAAAGTTTCTCAGGATAACGCACAAGTTTCTCGGGATAACGCACAAGTTTCTCGGGATAACGCACAAGTTTCTCGGGATAACGCACAAGTTTCCCGGGATAACGCACAAGTTTCTCGGGATAACGCACAAGTTTCTCGGGATAACGCAAAAGTTTCTCATTATAACGCAAAAGTTTCTCAGGATAACGCAAAAGTTTCTCAGGATAACGCACATTTTTTTTCTGACCTTAATTTTTTTTCATACCATGTCCCCTGAGAGGCTCAGTAAAATGACACTGGTCAGAGTTCTTGTCAGGAGATTTCTTAGTAAGCCTGTATGACCTGCTAACACCCCCACCACCTGCATTCTGTCACGAGTCACACACGGCTCAACCAGCAGCAGACCCATTCAAATCACTTTTGGAGCAGCAGTAAATAATCTGTGAGTTTGATGTAAATGACGGATTGCCGTCTGAATGCTGTAACACTTTGTGTCTAATGTTTTGTCTGTGTGCAGTTTTTTGGTTTTTCCTCCTTGTCATTCACAGCTTGCTGTTCTGGTTTCACCTCTGATGTGTTTCCTTACATAACTCCCCTCCCTAGTGTACATTATAAATATCTTTACTCAGGAGTCTGTGTGCTGCCCTCATCAGATATAATAATCTGCATCAGTCACTGGAGCAACTCTTTGTTTAGGTTCTTATTGTTGTTTTAAACACAGAAGATTCACTGTGGTGGAGGCTGTTTTCTACTACGCCTGTAAAATTAATAGCACAAAAAGTTTTTTTACTTTCTCCTATTCAACTGAAAGTCTGCATGGCCTCACGGTGCTAAATATAGATTATAGAGCAGCTGCTGAAGAGATTTGCATTTTCTCTCTTTGCTTTTATATGTTTTTTTCTGGATGTGTTACAAAGACATATGAATACTGAAAACACCGACAGTTTACCGCACAACAAACACGTTGTTGCTCAGACAGACTCACCTTTAAGTCTTGGATTTCTTCCAGCCGTCTGTTTTGTCTTCAGTCATGTAAAGTGTTACTTCTGCACGAATCTGGCCGTGCGCTGATAACGTTGTTGTGTCTTTAGAAGAAACTTGTTTTTCGTCGAAATGTCAGTATCGTTTGTAACTGACGTTATTTTTTTTGTGCAGTATGACATCAGGACGTGTTATTTGTTAATCAAATACATTTGGATTGTCTGGATCTGCAACCTAAACATAGTTTTATGTGACGGAAGCTGATTTGTGCTTCTGCCCCAAAACATTGATACATTGTCTTCATTTGGATGTTTTTCTGTATTTTTCTGTTCTGGAGTTCTTGAGTTGTTTATTTTAGGACGAGCTTTCCCTCTAGATGTTCTCTTCTGTTAACATTTCTGTGATCATTATATATTATTGTTTCATTACACTGCACTCTTTTTATTCATAGGTGCCAGAGGTAATCAGTAGTATTCGACAAGTGTCCAAATCAGCCTTAAAGGACGAGTCCAAACCCAAACAGGAAGCAGACGAGGCCTTCTACAACTCCCAGAAGTTTGAAGTTCTTTATTGTGGCAAGGTAGGTTTCAGATTTTAAAAATATTATGATTTTATTTAACACAGCTGCTAAATAAATGTCGATGGTTTTTCAGGTAACAGTTGGCCACAAGAAAGCATCATCCACCCTCATCGATGACTGCGTCGACAAGTTTCGTCAGCATGAAACGGAGCGTAAGCGTCTGCGACTGCTCAGCGGTCAGCAAGGGTCTACAGAGAACGCCTCCATGGAGTTCCTCATGGCGGGAGAAGGAGATCCTCTCTCATCAGCTCTCAATAAGAATACAGAAGAATCTGAAACTCCTGAAGAGGAGAACCTGATCTCAGGTGGAGTAAAAAATATTTAGGGGTTCATAGTTTAAAGTTGTTAAAAATCTTCTTGTTTAAAACCAAGATTATCACTTCTAAACATTCTTATATTTTACATAAAATAACACAATCCCTTTGTCCTTTCGCTAAATATTTCATGTGACAAATACCTTGTTTGCCAAAAAATCCAGAAACAATCATCATGTTATTTGGGAGGAAAGAAAAACAATTGGTTATTTAAATTATATATTTATTTTATTGTGACTGACTATACAGTACATGGAGCAAATTACAGCTTGATAATAATAATAACAGAAAACTAGTAAGTCTTTATTTACATTTAGATTATAAATCCAACATGAATATGTAAACTGGCACCATATATGAAATAATCCAACACAAACCTGAGCAGCAGAATAAAATTCAGAGCTTCCTCCACACCTCATGTGTTTTTATCATCTTGATTTTATAGATACTTTTACAATTATATTCTCCCTCACTAAGCACACACTTCCACTTTGCTGCTTTGCTATGGTGAGTTCATGACTTGAAGGAAAAATCCGATTTTTCATTGCCTTCTAGCTATGTTGTGTTCACGGACCATAGCAAAGGGTTAGATCAGCTTGTCAAGCTTAAAAGTGGCTAATTTAAGTCACCAGCTGATTAATCATGTTATTTATCTTGTTCTTTGGTCTGGTGGAGGACATTAATTTATACTAGCTTAGAAAAGACTGTGTTCATTTCCATTTTAATAAAAACACAAACGGAATGGGAAGAACAAAATTTTAACATTGATTATTTCTATTGTGTTACTCAATATTTTTAAATTGCTAATATATTATATTTACATTACACCGATTGGACTTGATGGAGGAGGAGAAAAAACCTGTTCTATTAATAGATATTCAACATTTTATGAGTCAATAAAAATAAGATGTTTCTTTTTCAAGGCAGCCTTGCAAAGAAGTTCTTAAAAGGAATTTCTAATGATAAGAATTCCAAATGTAACACCTGAAAAAATTCAGTATAATTGTAGTATTTATTAAACATTCTCTTAATGTTTGTGTTTGCTGGTCCAGGTCCATGTGGGTCCAGCAGTGTGGGTCAGAGCAGCATGCGAGGAGCTTTCCCTGAGTGCATCCTGGAGGACTCGGGATTTGAGGAACCCCAGACGTTCCGCACGCGGTGCAGCAGCCTGGCAGGAAACCTGCAGAGGAAGCCGGGGGAAGGTGGCATCATGGGTCCCACGCGCCGCAGACACGCCAGCGCACCAAACAACATCCAGCCATCTGATTCAGACAAGAACCGCACTATGCTCTTCCAGGTGGAGGAACCATTTATACAGAATGAGCCGCGCAGATGTGAATGTCTTTAACCTTCTTCACTTCTTGTCCATAATCCAAACTGTCTGGGCCAAGAGATGATTATAATCATTCTACTGAAATGGCAGTAATTCTTATAAGAATAAAAGGAATGTCTACTGTTTTTGATTACTGTGCAGATGGTCAACATGCAGTAAACTTGTATTTTTCAAAGAGATGAATGAATGTGACCTATTCTGGTTAGAGAACCAATGCTTGCTTGTTGTGAAAGACAACCCTGCATTCAGGCTCCAGGCAGCCAGTGCTGTTGTATTGTACAGACTCGCTCCATCTCCCTGTAGCTGCTTTGTTTAATAAGGCTGTAATTAAATCAGAGACTAAAGCGCTACACTTGTGTGAAAAACACATGAAAACCTTCCTGATAGCATCAGGCTGCAGCATGAGCCAGCTGCTGTTTCCTCATGAGGGAAATTTAAAAAACTGGAGCACAACACTCAATATGAGGCTCCACGCAGCAGTCAATTATGGGAAAAATCACTGGCTCAGACATGCCGGCCTTGATTTGGAGTGTCGAGTGGTGTGTCGATAAACATCTTTGTCATAAAATACTTGATGAGATTCATTTTATTTGAACTTCTGAACTGTGAAACGAGTTCTGTGTGAGAGTATCCGTATGTGTGTGCACATCTGATCAGATGGTTTTGTGTGTCTCAGGTTGGACGTTTTGAAGTGAACCTCATAAGTCCTGACAGTAAAACGGTGGTGCTGGAGAAGAACTTCAAAGACATCTCGTCCTGCTGTCAGGTAACTTTATTTTTACTTGATTTATTTTGAAGTTTCTTAAATAAAAAAATCTCTGTATAAAAATGAGAAGAAGCTATCATGAGGTCATGTGCAGGTTGTGTTTGACTCCACAGGGCATCAATCATACGGATCATTTTGGATTCATCTGTCGGGACCAATCAGAACCTGGTCTTTGTCAGTATGTGTGCTATGTCTTCCAGTGTGCTAATGAATCCTTGGTGAGCTGCAGATATTATGCAAATAAAAATGATTTCGAACCAAAATGCAAAAGATGACAAGTTTTTCTGTTTGTATTTGCATCAGGTTGATGAAGTGATGTTGACCCTGAAGCAGGCGTTCTCTACTGCTGCAGCCTTACAAAGCAACAAGACCCCGGTCCAGCTCTGCGAAGCTTGTCCTATGCATGACCTGCACAAGCTCTGTGAGAGGATTGAAGGTAGGCGACGTGAACAAAGCTGCACACGTCTCATCCTTAGCATGAATATCCTGATGCAAAGTCTGTTTGACTGTTCCTTCCAGGTCTCTACCCTCCTCGAGCAAAGCTAGCCATCCAGAAATATCTCTCCCAGCTGTCTGACAACGAGCAGGCCGAGATTTTTGAACGAGTTCAAGTAAAGTTTGACTCTCATCTAGTCATGACACATTAACAGTCGTTAGTGATTTGTTGTTAGGAGCGGTTTTTTCTACAGTTCTACACTTTAAAGCTGAACTTTTCCCTTCTTGGTTGAAGTATTTGTGTGTGTATATGTACAGAAACTGAAGCCTGAATCAGACCAAGAGGAGAACGAGTTGGCAATTCTCCATCTAAGACAACTCTGTGAAACGAAACAGAAAACCCACCTTCATATTGGAGAGGCCCCTCAGGTACAAGCTTAACTCTGTAGAAGCTGTGAAAATGAAGAAACTAGATGCACGAGCAAATGCATTATGAAGCACTTCGTAGAACTAAGCACCAAATGTTCTGAGCTGCAGTCCGTTTCCTGGAAGTACCAGGTCATTTCAGCGGTAATACTGACCATGAAGGGTTGTTTCTTGGCTGAATTATCTTACTGGTATTTTTAGTTTTTTGCAGGGAAACTCTCAAGAGTCCAGTTAAAAACAACAAAACCCTAAAAATCACTTGTTTTTGTGGTCAAAATGTTTCACGTTCCTGCGTCTGCTGCCTTGAAGTAATGACTGTTTATGCTTTAAGCTGCTAAGTGTGTGTGTGTTATTCCAGTTATCTGTCTTGAACTGGCAGATGTCCAGCAGTAGTAGTTCTGTTGATCAGGCTCTATCTGCAAGCTGTTTTTTATTGTTTTAATGTGAATATTAATGCAGTTTAATATAATGAATGTTTCACCGATTCTTTTATTCAGAATGCAACAAATAGCTCAGCAGCAGGAGACACGGCCACCGGCAGTCGCTTCAAGCTTGATATTCTCAAGAATAAAGCTCGCACATCACTCACCAGTTCTCTGGAGAACATCTTTTCTAGGGTGGGTGTGTGGATGGAGAGTTTTTCCTCATAACATGTTCCTGCTTTGTTTTTGTTAAATATTATCAGAGGGTATATATTTACTTATTTTTCAGAGTTCTTTCCCAGATTCTGTCTCATATTTCTCCTCTCCTGGGTGGATCTAGCCACTATGCTGTCTGTGTACCTTTTTTGTCTCCCGGCTCAGTCTTTGTATCGGTTGCTGTTTCTGTGTCACTATCATCCGGGGGATTTGGTTTGACCCATATCTGCCGGTGAGACAGCAGAATAAGTCTTTAGATGGACCCAGGCAATCTGACATTGCTCCTGCCATCTGTTATTATTTCAGATTCTTAGCTCAACAATGACCGTGTGAATGTTTTCAAGCCTGTAAACATCAGTAACTTTGATACGTCGCCATGTAGGAGTTACCTTTAGCATGTGTCAGGCAGAGAACAGTTAAATTCTTTTAATTATTTGTTTTAATGGTATTTTCACAACATGTCTCACAATGTTTTATCAAATCTATCACCAGGGTGCCAGCAGAATGCGGGACCGCTTGGGAAGCATGGGAAGCATTGGCAGTTTTGAAAGAGTAAGTGTCCTTGAGAAGGAAACATGAGAATTCCCTGAGCTGAAGTCAGGGGATTGTGGGATTCTCACTTTCTATCCTCTGGCTTTTTAAACCATGTTATATTCCAACTGTGTCTCAGCCCTGCAGCAGATGGAGAGTCTGATAGAAATACTCTGATTGGTGTTAGTAACTGTATTCTGCTAACGGAGCTCCTCTCCAAGAATATAAAGACGTTTCCATCATTTTTATGTTCAAATGGTTTTGATCAGGATGCCAGTCTGAACCAAACATGGATATTTTTACAGAGGTGTCATGTGTAGAATGTAGAATGAACATGAGTAACGATTCAGCATTTCCATTTTACAGATTATAGATTATAAAAAGGAAAGAGTTGAGAGTGAAGCAGCCAGATGAGAGAAGGTATCAACACCTTACCTCCTTGTTAAAATAAAGTGTACAAAGTTTTAACTTTAAACATTGTACAAAGCAAATTCTACAGGGTTGATTTAACTCTAGTGGAGTTAAATTCAACACTTTCAGAGTGTTTATATGAGTCCAGACCACAAAGTGTTAAAACACTTTTGAAAGTGTTGTTTTAACACTGAGATGGAGTTTCTTTTAACTCTGTCTGTAGTTAAAATTTAACACTTAGAAACACTGATCAGTGTTGATGTTTTTAACACTTGACCATAGAGTTAAAAGTTAGCACTGTTAGTGTTTCCTGTTTAACTCCAGATAGAGTTAAGTAATACTTTTGAAACTGACAACATCATCATTGATCTTCTACATATGAAAGTGTTTAAAGCTGTAGTGCGTAACTTTTACATGTCCGTGAATGTCCGTTTCAGCCAAGCCACTATTAGAGGAGATGACACAATGCAGATTAAGCCGATCGGCTCCTCAAACATCTCACGGTATTTTTCAATATATATCATTTTTACTTTGCGTGTCGACCGGCGACATTCGGCGTGCAGGAAATTACGTCTTTTACGTCACAACAAGAAGGGAGGGGGAGGACGAGCGGAGAGTCTCGTAGCAGGAGGCAGAGTGCAGGCAGAACGGGAAAGCGACATGGCGGAGAAGCCAAAGAAATGGCCGAGACACACTTATCTGGAAGTTCTTCCGAAGAGTCCATCTTTTTTCAACAGCTGTCCTTATTCAAACAGAATAAAAATGTTGTGGAATCGCAAATCACAGCAGCAGAGGGATAGCGGTTGGGGGAAGGGGGGTGGGGGGTGCAATAACGCAAAATTCCGCTAGGGGGCGACAGAAGTTACGCACTATAGCTTTAATACACACTGTGGTAGAAACATGGGCGGGTCTCTACTACAGATGAGAGAAGCAGGTGAAAACACTCTAAACAATTTAAGCTCAGAGAAGCACAAAGTCTGAGCGCAATTTATAGTAATATACTGTACGTTAGGCAGCTTGTATTAGGTTACTTCAGTCAGGTTTGAGTCACGGTTGCAGAAAGATTTAAAAGACCAACTGATTTTAGTGATGTAGAAGGTGTTAAATATTGAATAAAACGTTTATTTTCACTCCCACATGGAGCTTTATGATGCGCAAATTTACAAGTAAATTGAAGATTTAGTCTCCAAGTGCATTTTGGGTAAAACTCAGACCTGGTCATTGGCTCCGCCCCCCGCCCGGCTCTAATGAGCAACTCTATTCAGAGTTAATTTTAAATTCAACACTTGACAGAGTTGCTTAAATGTAACTCTCCAAAAAAGAGTTAATTTAACACTTTTGAATTTGCTGTGCACATTTGACCGTTTTTCTTCTAGTTCCAGACCTTTTGTGTTTATGCAGCTGAACTTCCAAACAATTAAAAATGTGTGAATGTATTAAAATGCAGTGATCTGCCAGAGACACTAATTAGGCTATGAAACAGGGTCTGAAAATCAGCTGAGGTTACCAAACCAAGACCTTTCTTTAATAAACAACTAGTTCAATTTAAAATAAAATATCAAAAGGTTGAGAAATACCTCAAAGAACTGAACAGCAACACTCAGTGTAAACTCTTCCAGGTCTTCATGTTATATTATAATTCACTTGTTTACACTGTGCCGACATGTACGAGCTGCCTTATGGGGATTCTGTCAGGATGTGAAGTCCAAGCTGCAGGAAACTCCACTCAGGATTTCCACTGCTGTACTGTGTCTGTCCAAAGGTTGTCCTCTCAGCACTGTCTCAGGATACCATTACTATTTTTAATTTTCCTAAAATTCACAACTCTCAGAGTTGTAATAGCAATACTATTTAAATCTGTTTAGTCTTTCAGAGCTTGGATTGGAATATATTTCCATTTGGATACAAACTGCAGTAGTTTGTGGGTTTTTGGTAACAGGAACAAGCAGCAGAAATGTCACTGTATGTCCTGTTTGATGACAAGTTAGAGAGGGAGGTCTCTAAAAGCATGACAGGAGGAGATTGGAGGGTTTTAATGCTGAGTCGCACCATTGAGGTCCTCCCCACCAATAGTATGTGATGTTCAGAGTCATAGGACATTGTCCATTAGAATACAATAGGTGTGGGAGTTTTTACTACCATGCATGAGGAACTGAGTTTGATACTCTGAGTCCAGATCTGGTGAGTCTTACAGTGAATAGGTGAGTTTAGATGCATATGTTTGGATTTTAATTTGATGTTGAGATATGAATCTGGAATTGATATTTAAGCAAAGTGCACATACTTCCAGGTGTTTTATGAGTCCACTAACATCTTCCTCCCTTTCTGTCCTCCTCAGCAGGATGAAGAATCTCCTGGTCACTCCCCTCCAGGTTCCCCCCACGCCCTCCCTGACAACGAGTTGGAATCTGGACAGCATTTCCGTCGCCGTGCTCACACCTTTAGCCATCCGCCTGTGAGGAAACGCATCTCGTTTGAGAGCCAGCCGACCAGCCAGAGCAAACAGGCTCCTCTCCGCAGACAGCAGTCCGTTAATCCCGAGCTGCTGCAGAGCAGGTACAGTTACTTACTGCGTTTCTGTGAAAAAGAAACATTCAGCAGATTATTTTTATGCTGATTTTACAGTGTTTAAAGTGAAGTCTGATGCTAACTTTAACATCGACTAAATATTTAGTTGAGCTTTTGATTTATGTGCAAACAATGTAATCTATTTGCAGCACTTTGATTAGTCCAGATTCCGCTCACCTCCTGATCCACTGTCCTCAAACAATAGCACCAAGTTCCTGTCTCTGTTTTGATCCTCATTGTTTTGTTTTTAACTCCCATTGAAACTTTTTCCCTGTGTGTAATGTTTTGTTTTTATCTGTGGGCATTTCATGTTTGGCTCGCCCAGTCCTGTGGCTGTTTTGAGAACACGCAGTGTTTCGGAAAGCGAGTCCTCCTTCAGCCTCCCCTCCTCCTTCTCTGCTCCCACTTTCCTGAAAAGCTTTTACCAGGGCTCACTGGGCTCCCTGGCAGACAGTGGGAGCCTCAAGAGGTGAGAGGGGGCCACCAGACTCACCCTCCCACTTGCACTGATTCAAATTGACAAAGGGTGATAAGATGGGTGGGAGGGACCAACTTATCTTGTGGGATTGCAGTCGCTATACTGGCTCTCAAAATCTTCTAACTCTCAGTTTTATTGTCCTGTTTCTTTTTCTTGCCTATCATTTGTTTAATAAATAAACAATTTCCAGCCATTTCTCTTTTTCCTCCCCAACAGCTTTGCAGGCAGACTCGCCCTCTTCCTGTTTAGCATTGAAGCAGAAGGGGGATGCTGACACAGCCTTCATGTGTTGGATTTTGCATGTGAATTTAAACCTTTTTGGCTTTAACATCTGTATTTTACTTGGACTTCAACACTTTATTAACTACATTTCATTCATAACGATTAGGATAATAGTTAGAACTGCTGATTAAAACATCTTCCGTTTAAGGATATGTATTTTCAGACTGTTTTTAGTGGTTATCCAGACACAATATAACATATAGGAAAGTAAGATGATCCTCAGTGTGTCTGAGACTCCTCAGACGTAACTGTCACTGCTGTCTCAGAGTGTCTAGGTGGCAGAAAGTAAAGGTTAATGTTTCCATTATGAATGAGTTGCAGTAAAGCCACTGTGGAGTATTATTTCCACATGATGTCTCTGTATTAGCCAGTTCTCTCTTTGCACCAGAACTGATACAAAAATAAGCATGTTCAGTTGATTATAAACAAGCCAGATATGAATCTGAATATCTCCACTTGTTTTGTTGTTTTTACCTCAACAGCTCAGATAAACCAATATGATAACATTAGAGAGGAATTTATTAACAAAGGAAGCTGCATGAGTTGAAATGTTTGTGACATTTGTCTCAAGCTATGTTCATGATGTGTTTAACTTTGCCTGTAGTATTAATCAGACTTCGGAATTATCAGTTTAATATTGAAAGTGACAAACTTTCAGACGTTGGTTCTTCTCTATTAAAGAGGCCCTTCCATTAAAAACAGTTGTTCTGAGGTTTCTATTGAATATTTTAGCTCCACAGGTGTTCTTACCTTCATAGTGGGTGAAAACAGGTCAACAACTTCTCTTTCAGTTTTTATCTCTCAAACTACGCAGGTGGTGATAAAACCCGAGTTCTCCCAAGTCTGAACGGCCTGTATCTGTTTCATCACAACTCCTTTGTTCGTTAGTATTCATCAGCTCCCGCAGTTGAAACCACGCCTAGCATGCTGCTGGCTAAAAGCTGTTAGCATAAGACGTAGCAAACAGGAAGATACGACATCTGATGTTGCCATGCGCAGGCTAGTTTGTTAGCTAATCAGAGTCCAGCAAATTCGAATAATGAATATGAACGAGCTGCTGCCTGAAGCCTGACGGAAGGAGCCGGAACCAGCCGAATTTTAATGCAGACAGATTGAAAGGTCTGTTAATCAGTGTTTCCTGATGTTTTTTAGATCTAAAATGTTTCATATTACTGGTTAATACTTAAGAAATAACCACAAAGTCCAGGAATTTGTATGAAATGGCCTCTTTACAGAAAGAAAATACAATAATGGTCACTGAAAGAATTTGAAACTCATGAAATTAGTAATAAATTAAAATGATTTTAATCAACTAATGAAAATCGGACATTTCTTTAAAATTTTGGTTTAACAGAATATTAAAAAAAAAAAAAGATGATAACCCCTGAAAAGACGGAAAACAAATTCACCTTAGTTCTTTGGTAATCTAAGGTGTGTCTCATAATTAGCATCAAATGTATCTTTGAGCTTTTCATCAGACATTTAGTTTGTTTAAAGGGAACAAAGAGGATCTTGGGTAGTTTGTTGTCACTATGTGCATCACACTGAACATGGACCAGATAAAGCAAAGACCAGAGGTCTTACATCTCCATGTTAAAGATAAACAGAAATGGATGTTTTGTTCTCTCACATCAGTTCTGAATATATTAAATATATATAAATATATCAGTTCACACATATTGTCGAACATTGAGGGACTCAGTTTAGTTTTGGAGCTGCTTAGCGTCATCTGGTACAGGATGTGTTGAGTCTGTGCAGGAAAACGCCTTCATGATGAGAGAGAGTGAAATGTTCTCCCAGTATCAGAAAACATGGTCTCAGTTTCAGGTCATGGGTCCTCCAACAGGAACAGTACCTGAAACAGCTAAAAACACTCCTGATTGGCTAAGAACCAAACATCAGACTCTTCTTTAGTGGTCTTCTATGAGCACTGAATTAAATCCTGTTGATCATCTGTGGAAGGATCTGAAACGTTCTGTCTGGAGAAGGAACCCTCCAACCCTGAGACAGCTGGGGCAGTTTGCTCTTGAAGAATGGAGTAACACCTGTCGACAGGTGCAAAAGGCTCATTGGGAGTTACAGAAATCACTTGATTATACCTTTATTATATTGTACTACAGCTGGTAATTGCTGAAATAAAAGCTTTTATTTTGTTGACCATCATTATGAGATGTGGGTTCTTCAGGCTCGGACACATCACAGTGATTGTTTTTATTTATCCACATTTCTCTTCTTATCTTGATGGAGTTTCTGGATTTATTGACTTGTTAAAAATTAAACATAAAACTATCGTGAGACAGTGAACATAGAAACAGGAATTCAGTTGGGCATTTTTTTCCTCCTTTTAACAGAAAGGACAGACATGCATGAGCCTCACTGGTGGCAGATGTTTGTTCTTATTCTACTGTTAACTGCTGCTTTATTAACACTGACACTGGAATCAGCGTATGGATTTTTTGTTAAAGACTTTTGTATGTGGGATGTTTCCAGTGTTGCATGTATGTGGGCTGGAGCATACATGTTCATGCATTTACAAAAGGGTGTTTGAAGAGAGTCTGTGTAATGTGATGCCCGGCTCTTTAATCAGGTGTCTCTGACACAACTGTCTTCTCCTGTAGCAATGGCGAAGGCAGGAAAAGAACTCTGTCTAGTTGCAGCAATGACTCACTGAGTGGTGGTCTTCCTCTGACCCCTCGGAGAGTCTCCTGGAGACAGAAGATCTTCCTGAGGGTTGCATCACCCATGAACAAGCCATCTGCATCTATGCAGCACACAGGTGTGATTTTTCTTCAATAAGTTCTGAAAAGGAAGAACATTGTGTGGAATCATTTATTCATTAGTGCATGAGACGTGTGTTTTACTGGAGCTGATTTACGATGCATGTAGAAAACAAGTTAAATCAAATGTGATTGTTCCACCTTAAAGTCCGTCAGTCTCTCTGTGATCTCGGTCTTCTTTCATTTAAAACACAAACTTCAAAATGTTGCTAAAGATGTTTAATTATGATCAACGAGCAACACAATGATTGTCATCAAATCCTGGCTGCAATAGAAACTTACATAGCCAAATAAATACTTCAACAACTCGATATAAGTTGTCCTGTTTACATCAGAACAGCTTTGATGTGCTGGAAGATGAATATTGGACCTTTAAGTGAGTCTGGCATTGGGCTGTTGTAAGTTAGTGAGGCATGCACTTAGAGGTGGTATATGGAACTTGGGTGCCAGGCTTGTTAACCCCGCCCCCCTCACTATCAATATTCCTCACCTCCACTCGGATACCCCGATCAGAGCAGGACAATAAAATATCATGAGTTCAGTTCACTAATCATGATCTCCAGTCCCGCTGATCACACACTGACTCTGATAAAAGCAGCTCCTACCTGTTTGTAGCTCAGTCATCGATTCAGTCCGTGACAAAGAGCTCGTAGTTGCCCCGCAGGTCCAAAACTTCCTGCAGTCTCCTCCTAAGATCCTCTGTCGTCCTCACACACCATCCTGCATGCTCCACTTATACAATAAAATTAAAAGAAGCAATAAAATCCTCTGTGGTGTGTCTTCCAGTCGAAAAAGTGGCACGAAGCGTTCATCCACTTCAGCAACATGCTGCAGCTACGTGTTAGCTTGCTGCTAATAGCTGCTATTAAAACGTTTCCACACAGAACTTGCTCGTCACATGGGAAAACCCCAGAGGAATCACCTATGGCAAGTAAATAAGGTATATAATCACCACATGTCCCCGGTGCTTCCAGCTGCTGGACCTGCAGACTCCACAGTACCAGCCTCACTGTGCTGGAGTATTTAAAAAAAATAAAAATATACAACTTTATTCTTTACAATATACAACTTTATTCACAATAGAGAAATTCACTTCTGTATTTAACCCATCCCGAGGGAGCAGAGGGCTGCCCGTGTCATGGCGCCCGGGAGGCAGTTTGGGGTTCAGCATCTCACCCAAGGATGCATTGACACATGGCTTATCCAGGTCGGGGATCGAACCTCCAACCTCTCAATCCGAGGACATCCTCCTTCCCCTTTCGACCACGGCCGCCTCTATTTATGGTATCAGGCAACCCAAAATGGTGCCCGCTTCTCTGCCAGCTATTGGCTGGTAGTTGTAAACAAAATGCCAACGCTGTGCCCGCCAAAATTAATATTTTATAATATTTTACTTTAAATATAATTTTTTTAATTTTTGTATTTTAATTCTACAACCCTCTAAACACCCAGTGGAGGCATTATTTTGTTAAAAATATTGCTTTTTATGAAAATATTCCATATACCACCTTTAATAATGTAATCATGTTTAGGGTTTTCCAGCTAACCACTGGACTGTATTGATAGAAATCATATCACTGTATTTGAATATTATTCTAGTATTTACTTACTTTCCTCTATTTTAGTTTGTTTTGCTTCTGGTAGGTTGGAAGTTTTTTTGTTCCTACAGATACAGAGATCGAAATGCAAAATAAATATGTCATAAAGCAACAATATTCAGTGGACTCGCCACAGCTAATAAACAAAATGAAACTTTTAGATATATTTTAACTTTTACTTGATGTAGGTGACTCTGACACCATGGAGCTACTACCTCTATCTCCGCGTGCCTTGGACCAAGGCCTGGATCCTTTGAGGCGCCTCTTAACCCCGGTGCATGATCAGGTGTCTGAAAAGAGGCCCAAGAGGACGAGCGCTGACTACAGAGCTCTCTGGAAGACCGCCATCCACCAGCAGATCTTACTGTTACGCATGGAGAAGGAGAATCAGAGACTAGAGGGTGAGTTTATAAGTTACTTACAGTCACGTAAAGTAGGACTCTATCTTTTTGTTTCGATGCTGTATTATCAAAAACAAATCCACTGCTTTAATTACACACCTTTGCTTTTGGAAACATTTATGTTTATGATATTTTAAACTCCAACACATCTTTTTTTTTTTGTGTGTTTAAAATTGTGACATCAATGCTGGTTTGGGGACCTAACTGTGAATAACTGTTTTCTAAAGAAGGTAAGAAATGTAAAAGAAGAAGGAGTTTTGGGGAATGAGGCAGAGGTTTTGCATGATTTTTTGGTGGCCGGTTGTTCGTCATTCACTCACCTTCCATTTTTTTGTTAAGCATGTTAAGGGAAGTTCTTCCTTCATGGTGTTCGTTTCCTTTATCTTTCTGTCGATGAAGCCTCTTTACATCTTCAGCATATTACGCTTGGATTCATGGCGTCATTTTAGCTGTTGTGTCTTGTGTTAATATGATTTCATGTGGTAGGCTTTCACGTTTTTCACCAGTGGGTCCAGATTAAAGGTGCGAGGGTTTGTGTCTACTTGTGGTCTGAACTCTGGAGTCCAGTTCTCAGGATGATTGTACCGGAGAAAACAAAGTTCTTTGTGTTCTCTTCTTTTATTGTGATTAAAGCGAGCCGGGATGAGCTTCACATCCGCAAAATTAAGCTCAACTACCATGAAGTGTGCCAGTGCTCCGAGGAAACTCAGGCATTGTGGGAGAAAAAACTCTCAGCTCCAGGCAGAACCACCAACCCGCAAGACAAAGAGGAAATATATCGTGTACTCTGCCAAGGTGAGAGACGTGCATTCCTCAAAATAAACCTTAAAGTATTAGTACTGAATTACATATATAGAGAGATTTTTTAATTAACATGTTTTTTGTTAATTTTTGTGTGCAGGAATTCCAAAAAGCAGACGTGGTGATGTCTGGTTGTTTCTGTCCCATCAGCACCGGCTGCAGCACCGACTCCCCCAACGCCAGCAAGCCCCGGACGCCTCCTACCAAAACCTGCTCAAGCAGCTCACCGCACAGCAACACGCCATTCTGGTGGATTTAGGTGTGCATCTCCAACTTCAAGTCATCTGTGTTTAATTACACAGTTTCATTTAGATCAGATTTTAGTTTTAAAAGGGACATATACATTCCTAAAATCACTGAAACTGTAAACATTTGAAAAAAAAAAATCAGCTGCAGTTTTTTACCTACACATCAAATAGTTGGATTTTATTTGAGATGCTAAATTAAAAAATTGAATGGAAGATCATTGTTGAACAAAATTCCCAGATATTTGAATAAAAATTAAAAGTAACGTGCATTTTGGATTTTCTGAGTGCATTTTAATAAGCAGGAAAGTCATTGGATAAGTTCAGAAAGCTCTTCATTTTATCAATAAGAAGAGGTTTGAACTTAGAAGTTTCTAAAACAGACACATCTAAGAACGTCTGAAGCTTGAAGCAAATTAAAAAGTGCTACTGCCATAAAATATTGATTTCAGAGACTTGTGATATTTATGCATGCTGTGAAATGTTTTGGACATGTGAGGCTCTTTTCTCGCAGCCTGAATGCAACAACATAAATTCTGTTTTTAAAATTTGAGTAGAAACCAATATGTGGCTTCATCTAGATTTATAGGCTGCAGTTTATGATCAATTTATCAATATTTATTTCTCCAGTGCATTGGTTTCATTTTATGGTTAAGGTTTATGACTGTGTCTCCCTCCTAAGGCCGGACCTTTCCAACCCACCAGTACTTCTCAGCCCAGCTTGGTGCAGGGCAGCTTTCTCTCTACAACCTTCTGAAGGCCTACTCTCTGCTGGACACTGAGGTGCTGCACATTCCTCAGGTGTATCACTGTAAAGCCTCTTGTGTTTGATCTTTATTAAATGGGCTCTTTTTGTGTGCTGCTCAGGTTGGGTACTGTCAGGGTGTAAGCTTTGTGGCTGGAGTTCTGCTGCTCCACATGAGTGAAGAACAGGCTTTTGACATGTTGAAGTTCCTCATGTATGACCTCGGCATCAGGCGACAGTACAAGCCCGACATGGTCTCTCTGCAGGTTGGTGCACAAATGGAACAGCAGCTTTAATGTGCTGGCAAAACTAAAGCGATCTCAATCCTGTAAGGTAAAACACTGGGCAAATTTCCCCCATATTTCATTGCTGCAAATTAAATAGGGTTCAAAAATAAGAAAATCAGATTATAGCAGTTGAACTCACATGTTTTTTTATTTTAAAGAGGTAATTCCATTAAAAACAGTTTCTGTTGAATATTTTAGCTCCACAGGTGTTCTTACCTTCATAGTGGGTGTGAAAACAGGTCAACAACTTCTCTTTCAGTTTTAATTTCTCAAACTACGCAGGTGGTGATAAAACCCAAGTCCGAACGGCCGGTATTTGTTTTGTCACAACTCTTTAGTTCATTAGTATTCGGCAGCTCCTGCAGTTGAAACCACGCCTAGCATGCTGCTAGCTAAAAGCTGTTAGCATAAGAAGTAGCAAACAGGAAGAGATTACGTCTACTGATGCATTACAGCGGGGCAGGAAACAGTATACCTTGCTCTGATAGGCTAGTTTGTTAGCCAATCTGAGTCCAGCAAATTCAAATAATGAGTATTAATGAGTTGCTGCCTGAATCCTGATGAATCTTCACACAGACAGATTGAAAGGTCTGTTAAGACCAATATTGTACTTTTAAGGGAACATTTTAAAACAATTTACCTATAGGTACAAAAATGTCCTTGTCTCGTACCTCTATTTCTGAGAGTGTGTTGGGAATTACAAAAATAAATCTGACAATGGCTTTAAACAGGTGAAATCAAGCGTTACATTGGAAGAAAACATTTTATTTTAAAGGAACTTAAGGCAGCTTTACAAAATCTGACTCAGTGCTGCCGCGACAGGCGCTGTGGCTAACTGCAGCCACCAGCCAAGCCGGCACGGGAGCGCGCACAGACACTTTACAGACTGTTCGTCTTCACAGCACTGCACCGGGGAGGCTAACATACTTCACGTCAGGTCTCTCCACTCTGTTATTTGATTTGATCTCATCATTTTCATACTGTATCAGGCTCTAAACACGACCTATAATGTTTTCTCACCTGGTCACAAGGAAATGAGCCATGTCAGCATCCGTTTTCACTCCCAAATGCAGCTGAAGTTCCCTCCATGAACCAAACGCATATCCAGTATTTATGCGGGTGCATGCCCGGCTTCGGTCATATTTTTTTTTGACTCACGAGATGCCGCTGATAAAGTCTTTTTTTTTTCGTGGTGCCACTTTTTTGGTGGGTGAGAGTGGATGCAGGTCGTTTGCTGGCTGCAGAAACATCCATAAGTATACCTTCAGTGTTTGAATCCAAGTCCACGGCGGCATGTTCTTCCTGTTCAAGAGCTGTCGGCAACGCGCATGCAGCGTCAATTTACGTCACATCCCTACAACTGCGCGGGAAATTCGGATGTCGAACTGCAGCGCATTATGTGGCACACAGCGTTTCCAAGGCAACAGACATATATGCAGATGGCGTCGTTATTTTGGGTTTTTAATGCATTAGCATTGAATAAACTGGAAATGCATGTGTAGTTTTTCACAAATCCTGCCCTAAGTCCCTTTAATATAAAAGTCTCCAGTCAATCTGATAAAATGATGCAACATACTAGCTACGTTTACATGGGCACATTTAATCGGAATAAACGCCCAATCGGAACAAAAATACGTCATGTAAACATGTCAATCAGAATGTTTTGATCCGATGCAGCCTGATCAGAATAAAATTTACTTCCGATCGAGAGGGGTGGTTTTGTCCGATCTTCATTCGGATAGACGTGCATGTACACACCCATTCGGAATGAAAGGGTGAAAAAAGCCCACTGCGCATGCGTACAACTTCAGCGTGACGTCTTTCCGCTTTTGCAGACCCAAGTAGAAAACATGGCGGGAGGTAAACAGAAGTGGTCTGCTGGTGCAGTCATCCTGTCATCCTGCTCTCCTCTCCTGTGGTGGAGGAGCAGTAGTAATATGTATTCAGCCTCTAGCTTGGTTAATGCAACCAGTAAAAACCCAAACATAAAGGTAATCACCTGCAGAAGCTTCATATTGGGGATAACGTGAGTCAGCTCGAGCACACGATGGGACGGGAAAGACGTGCAGAAAGGACGGAGTTTGTTTACTTTTTTTTCTTCCCCCGGAAAGACAACTCGCTGTGCGCATGCTCAACTCATTTAACCTGATTGAGTGCTTGGTGCATGTGTACTCATGGCATGATCAGATCATTTCAGTTAGTGTCCATGTAAACAGGGATTTGGGAATTCCGATCGACCAAGATTTTAATCAGATTGGGGAAATTTGGCGCATGTAAACGTAGCCAGTGTTAAAGTTTAGTTTAATCTGGTATGTAACAATGCTGTGGAAAGCTTTAAGATGAGCACAAGCTTAACACCATTTCTGTTTTACTGTTATATTTATTATATCCTTATATGATTAGAGTTATTTAGAATAGTTTTTTCTTTCTATTTTACACAGTAAACAAACAGTTTTAGCACCTGAAGGAGACAAATACATGCAAACACCCTAATTACACATAATAACATCAGGTGTGTGCAAGCTATAGGCGTGCATACACAGAACAGTCAGTTTAAAACTGACTTTTACATTCACTTTATATGATCATCTGCCTGCTGTGAAATGTTTTATGGGAGTTTTTTTTGTTAGCAGCAGCATGTTTCTTCCTCTTTGTCAAACCACACCTGCTCTGTTAGCTTCTGTTAAACATCAGCTGACGAGTTAAAGCATCAGCAGGGTGGTAATATTTAATCCTCGCCAGGTAATCTCTCAGCCAAGCCTCCAGGTTCTCTCTCCTTCACTGCACTTCTGGTTTTCTGAGATCTGTTTGATGTTTGCACAACCGAGAGGTGTTTGCGCTGTTCTTGACGAGGAGGTAAAGGTACGACTTGTCTTCTTTGGGAGGAAATTGTAAAAGCCGACAGTCTAATTTTAGCTCGAGCTAACTTCTGCTTCTCTTTTCTGGCAGCTGTTCTCTTTGCTGTACCGCACTGTAAAAGAGTTTATTAAGAGTGTGACCTGGCTGCTTGTCTGAACAGGCCCCTGGTGTTACATTAGGAGCTCAGTTCTTGGATAGAACCTCATGTGATTCTTGGATTGCTTCTTTGATACTTTGTCCACACAGATCCTGATATTCCAGTTTGATTTGACCCAACATGTTATGACCTGAGTTTGCATGATGTGTCTGTATTATTTCAGATTCAGATGTACCAGCTCTCCAGACTGCTGCACGACTACCATCGTGACTTGTACAATCACTTTGAGGAGCACGAGATCTGCCCGAGCCTGTACGCCGCACCGTGGTTCCTCACACTGTTTGCTTCACAGTTCCCACTTGGCTTTGTGTCTCGCATCTTTGGTAAACGTCTTTACTACAGTGACCCTCCGTGTTCACAGAAAGATGAAGTTAGTTTATGTAATGTTGTTTTTTTGTTGTTGTTGTTAGATTTTGTGTTTGTTCAGGGGACCGAGGTGATCTTTAAAGTGGCCCTCTGTCTCCTGAGCAGCCATGAAGGGGAGATAGTTGAGTGTGACAGCTTTGAGAGCATCGTGGACTATCTGAAGACAACACTCCCCACTCTCACACAAGCACAGATGGAGCAGACCATTGCAAAGGTAAAGGATGGATGTCAGACATAAAATAAGCAGCTAGTTTACAGATTATTAAACACGATGACACATGCTGAGTTACAGCTGAAACAACCTTTATGTTTCTGGGATTTTAGGAAAATTACAAATATAGATATTTTTTCAAATTGCACTTTTCAAAACACATAGTTCTGTTTCCCTGATCTTCAGGTCATGGAGATGGACATCTCCAAGCAGCTGCATGCGTACGAGGTGGAGTACCACGTCCTGCAGGACGAGATGCTGGAAGCCGGACCGCTGCCTGACGACTCGGAGAGACTCGATAAATTAGAGAAAACAAACGTGCAATTAAAGAAACAGAACATGGAGCTGCTGGAAAAACTTCAAGTGAGGAAGAGAACGAGCAGTGTGATGATTTGATTCTTTTTAACTGGAGGCTAAATACTGCTGCAGATTTAATAAAAAATAGAAACTGAATTGTTTTTACTATATAGTCAAAACAATATTAAAATTTAAAATTCTGTATTTTTTACTGATTAGGTTTATCTAAAGCTGCCAATAGATGGCACTAAAACACAAGTGGAAAACACAATGGAGGCGTCAGAGAGACAAAACACTGAGAACTGTATGTTCTCTTCATTCTCCTGTTGACGAGGATCTGATCAGTCTCAGTTATTCAGCTGCTCTTTGTTTTCATTCAACAAAGGAAAATGAATCACAAAACTCTCACCCAAAGGAATTTGTAAAAACTGTTGCTGCAGTAAATCATGTGATCACTTGTAGTCACACTTTTTTAGAGATTGTGATCCATAATTTTTGTGTAAAGTTTGTTCTTTATTTAAAACGTTTCTCCTGTTCATCTGTTGTTGTATCTGTTTTGACTGAGGTGTAATTTCGGTGTCCTCCAGGCTTCACGGCAGAGGATTCAGTCACTGGAGATGAGCGTAGAGAACTTCCTGTCCCGGGAGAGCAAAATGAAGCACATGATTCGCTCCCTGGAGCAAGAGAGGGCAGCTTACCAGAGGACCGTAGAACGCATGCGCTCGTGCCTTCCCCCCGACGCCCTAACAGATGTGGAGATGACCCAGATCAAAACAGGACCCAACGGGAAAGCCAAAACTGCAGCCAAGAAGCCCTGATGGTAACCGGGAGAGGGGTGGGGGGGGTGGGGTTGGGCTGGACGCATGGCTGGATACTGAGACTGACAGTCGAAGACTTCTGAGGGGAAGGCCGCCAAGCGCTCTGCAGCACTTCTGTGCTGAAATGTGAACATTTTGTAAATGTGTGATGTCCCAAGACAAACAGACTGTACGGGAAACATTACGTGATATTTGTTGGTGGGCGGATGGTTTCAGTTATATTGTCAAAGTCTTTCCATAGCGCAAAAAAAAAAAAATCAAGAAAAACAAAAGCTGCTGTTTGTTTCATTTGTTTCGCTGCCAGTTTAAAGGCAGTATCCACATCAAGATTTGGGTCTTTTTTTTTTTTTTACTAATCACAGGGGAATTTGGGGGATTGTCTCCCTCTAAGAATCTTTTTTTAACACTGCCTTGATGTATTTGCTGCCTGACTTGCACCAAAAAGAACAATGAATAGAAGGTGCCTGTTGGAAAATAATCTTCTAGACCTTTGGATCAACAGCCATAACCAGTGTGGAGGTTGTTTCCAAACTTAGATTTCTTATTAAATTACATTCACTTGAAATACTTATGAATGTAATTTCCTTCTATAGATCATTTTCCTAATATTCATTCTTTTACCAGATTTATTTTTTTGACATTTGTCTTTCATTTGCATCTGATATGAAGCATCTACTATGTTTTCTTTCCTCTGCACCGCGTTGCCGCCCTCATGTGAGAAATCTTTAGTATTTGCACTTACTGTTTTGCATTTGTAATTTTTTTTTTAACAAGGAGGAAGTGTTTCTTCCAAAGCTCAGGCAGTACGTGAGGTTGTCTGTCTCTTCAGTTTCCTGTGTGACTGGCTGCACAGTCACCTTTTTTTTAGTTTTTACACCAACTTCAGACTCTCACTCCCCAGGAGGTACAGATTAAACCTACTTAAGGTGGAGACGTGATATAAATGTGCACAGAAAGTCCGTGTGGCAGTTTTTGTTTTTGATGCAGCAACATCTGCTACTTTTATTTTGAAAACAAGTAGTTGCATTATCGTGTTTAACAAAATGCAGTGCTGCTCTTCACGTCTCTAGTTTTCTGAAGTGTTTAGGTGAGTAAAGATTCAGAAAAATGGGAAAAAATAAGAATTTAAGAACACTTGAGTTGCCCTTTTCATGAAGATGAGCCCATCTTGATACACACACATACACTCTATAGTGAAGTGGCTGATGTAGACAGACTTTTTATATAATTTCAAAGTGTCCCTGTCTTCTTCCTTAGTTTTGTCTCATCCCACCTCCATGTCTGACTCACTATTATCAGCTTTTATTGAAGGAAAAACATCCAACTCCTCCTTTAAAATCAAGTCATGGTGATTTTATTTCATCATGTCAATGTTTTATCAGTCTTTCTACTCTTGGTGACAGAACTGCAGAGATGCATTATCCATTTGCAGTTGAATTTTTTTAAAAGAACATTATCATGTGACAGCCAGTTTGTTTGTTTAGAAATCATTTGCAGACTTCCGGTGTGATTTTCTCTTTTTTTTTTTACATTATAGCAAATAATTCACACAAGAGTTTCAGGCTGCTGTATCAATATTGTTTCCTGTTAAGGAAAAGGTGGTGGTGGTGGTGGGTGGGGTCTTCATGCAAACCATATCAATAGCAGAGTTTGATAATCTGTTAAGGATTACATGCAAAGCTGTTAAACATTTCCTTGTCTTTTTGTTTGACTGCAGTATTTTGTGCATCTCACTGATTGAACCAAAGATGCGAATTTCTTTTCAACAGAAACACTTAAAATCCTTCAGGAAGTTATTACAAGTACAATCATGTTTTATACACTCGTGGCCAAATGTTTGGAGAATGATATGATATAAATGTTGTTTTTCACAGTTTGCAGCTTCAGTATTTTTAGAACTTCGTGTCAGTTGTTTCTGTATCGAAGTTTAATTACAAGAAACATCATAAGTCACATCACTTTTTTCTGCAACTCGCCCTGCTGTCAATCAACTTCTGGTCCAAATCCTGACTGATGCAGCTCATTCTTTCATAATAAAAGCACAGAGTTTGTTAGAATTAGTGGGTTTTTGTTTGTCCACCTGCTTCTTGAGGAATGACCAGTTTCCTGGTCATGGACCCCAAATTTCAATGTTTTGTTCCTCGAGTCGCTGAGTTCTGACTTTGACCGGATGACCCGGAGCTCCATCATGCTGGAAAAGACCAAACTGTTCTTGGATGTTTGAAGAAGTTGCTGTTGCAGGATATTTTTTGTGTTTATGTGGATGAACTTCCCACCATGATGCTCTCAGGATGTTGTACTAGTGGCGTGACAGAGGTCTGATGGTCGTGCTCACCTTTTCTCAGATGCTCCAAACAATCAAAGTAGCTTCATCAGAGACAATGTCTTGTCCCCAGTCCTCATCAGTCCACTTGCTGGACTTGATGCAGAATATCAGTCTGTCTCTGATGGTTTTTGGAGAGAAGCAGCTTCTTTGCAGCTCTTCTTGACACCAGCTCATCTTGTGGGATTAAGTTCATTTTCTGTTCATTTTCACGGCAAAAAAGGACTTTGTAATTCATCTAATCTTTATGATTCTAGAATTTATGCAAATTATTATAAAATCTGAAGAAACAAACTTTGTGAAAAACAATATTTGTGTCATTCTTGAAACTTTTGGCCCGGACTGAAGATGTTTGAACATCATGTCTGTTTGCTGGTTAGAGGAATTTCTTGCTCTAGGTTTCTGCAAAGATAAAAACTTGATGATGTACCAAATATTGTTGGTAAAACTTGCGTAACTATTAACAATTTGACAGTTTTCTTTTTCTTGTGCCAAAAATTTTCAGATGATCATTTGTTACTTGAGGATCTAATCAGAAGGATGTTGCTGTGGTCTAATTTACATCAGGTGCTCGGAGTTCGGACTACTAAGTTCTGGTTGTATCACTGTTAAAAGGGCTAAATACAAATGCTTCAGTAAACCTCTCCTTGCCTTGTTTACTGTCCACTCATGTCCAAATGTCGTGAGTTTTACTCATGTTATTCTATCACTTACAGGATGCAGCCTTAAACAGAAAGATCTTCTTTTTGTTGCCTTTAGCAAAGTGAACGACACACTGGGCAAATCTAAAATCCTTGGTGTAAATGTGGTCTTGTAAAGACATTTTTAACCTTGTATAAATTTCCAAAAGAGACATAATGTAGTAAATGAAATAAACTTGAAATGAAATGTTTGACTTCTGGGTTGGAACTGTCTCACTGCTGCACATAAAGTCAAATGAGCTGTTTGATGAGTTATTAAATATAGTTAGCTGCAAATAAAGTTACAGTAAAACCCTATAAATAAATGTGCATTCATGTGCATCGTCATAGACTCTTCAGCAATTCAATTAACATGATTTTTACTACATGTGTGTTTGTTACTGTCCCAGGATGAAGATAAGCATTCAGAATATTTCAACTCTTGTGAAAAATCTCCCCGAATTTGCAGTAATTTAACATGTTTTCTGCACTTTTCTTCAAACATACAGGGTTTAACTCAGTCAGACATCATAAGATCTAGTTTTACTTTATGTTACAACCAGGTGAAATATAAAAACCTTTCCAAACATTGTACAGTATCTGAAACCAGAGAAGAGAAAAATAAATCAGCAAGGAAAATGGAGAGGTGAGTCTGACCCTTCAATTGAAACATCTATTGTTCACAGAAACCTCCTCAGGTGAGAGCCTGTGAACAATCCAGTCCTGAAGACGAGAAACAGGTTGAAAAGGTTGAAGTCTCATGAATTACAAAAGAATTGGACTGAAAATAAGAAGGTCCTACAAAAACGGAGTGGCTGGAGCTCAGGGGAAAGAGCAGATGACTACCGTACGGAGAAATAATATTCATCTGAACCATGGACGAAATTTTGATTTCAGGGGTGGGGGGGGGACAGAAGTGTTTTTCATAAAACTAATCTTTCAGCTTACTGTGTCCTCCATTGTTTCTTTTAGTTTTCTATTGCTACTTTTAAGCTCAATTTTCCTTGGTTTGACTGGTTGTAAAGCATGTAGCCAAACATTATCACCCAATTCTGTGTTTTACCTGAGTCAACATCACACCAACTTAGTAACAATTTTGCCTATTTATGGAATATTATCATTTAATTAGCACCACCTACTGGTGGGGAAGTCAAACTGGCATTACATTTGGGAAGAAATTGAATAAAATGTCCATCATTCAGTGTATGTAGTCAAGAATGACATTTTATTTCAAATAAGTGTAACATAGAACCACAGTTTTTTTTTGTAAATGTTTGAGTAACTTACAGTTTGACTTCTAAAAAAGTCTCTTATGTCGCCTTTTTTTCTCTTTGACATCATAAACCCAAACGCCGGCCAAACAACCGTTGCACAGCGCTCCTGACCGCAGGTTAGCTCGCCACCACACCGGTCTGTCTGTCTGCAGTGTGCAAACAGGCAAGGGGGAGTGACAGCAGAAACAGCCAATCACACTAGAGGAACTGGTAGGCGGGGCTAAACTAGGGGAGACGGGCTTCAGCTTGAGCGGCCGTTTTCTGCTTGGTCCTAGTGCTCAACCCATCTCTGTTTAATGTAGCGAAACATTGTTTTTGGACAGTTGCAGAGTACAGGGGACCAAAACGGCCTTTTGAAAAAGTGCAGGGGACATGTCCCCTGTGTCCCCCCCTAAAACTACGTCCATGAGCTGAACGTTTGAATAAAAAACATTTGAGACAATGTGAAGGTTGTCTGGAAAGTGCTTCCAATAAAAAAGACTGCCAACCACTTTTACTCTTTAGTTTAATGTGTAGCTCATAAACAAAAACCAGAGACAGTGTTCTACTGTCCAAGGAGGACCTTTGAGAGATGGCAGCTATAAGCTCTGGTATTGTTTTCCTGAGAGGGTCTTACCCAGAAAGGACACCCTGATCAGCCTCTGCCAAGCCTGGAGCTCGTCACAAATAAGACCCACAGTGACCGCCAGCGAAGAGCCTATCACACACTAAACAAAAGGGGCCACATTCCTTGTGTATTCCCAGATGAGGACACATCCTGCAGCAGGGTATCAGTGGGATACTGGGCCTCCACAGGGAATTGGCCTAGAACAACCATTCCTCTGCTGAAGGCTTATCAGCTCCATGTTTGCGTGTGTGTGTTTTCCTTCTTGCTTCATCGCCACAATCTTCATTCTTCAACTCATCTTCATCCCACTCTCTTTACTGCTCTCGCTCAAATTTTAAGGATTAAGACGTTTTGATTCTGGACAAATTCCAGGGGACAGTTCAGATGACGTGTCTGATTCCCAGACATGTTTTTTTGTTTATCCAAATGCTCAGCTGTAAAACGTAACAAACCCTGAAAGCATCAGTTTAAAACGAGCGGCTTCTTTCATCGGTAGAAGCTTTTCAGTTCAAGGTAACATGAAACTTCAAAGCACACTGGTGTTGAAGTGTTTCCTGTTTGGTTTCACCGTGACCTTTTTCAAAATGACTATAACCTCCAATATGTTAAATATGTGTATCGTTTACATTATTAGAGGAATAATCACTATATACTTGAAACTTCTCTCATAGGGTTAAAAAAAATCTACTTGAAAAAAAAGAACCACTCTGTTTTTTATTAAACGATGTGTCTCCGGGGTCGTTGTTCAGTCGTCCTTGAGTATTTTAATACTTTACTTTCAATGAGTTTGACCTTTTTGTATAGTTTTAATCAATATTCCAGGTTTTTAAAAGAAAATTCAGTGTTTTTCTTTTGACTTTGGCTGCTTTTCACTAATTTTCAGTTTGTGCACGACTATATTTAGAAAGTTGTTTGTTTCTTAAGCCACCTGAAACTGACCTGTGAGTCATTCAGTCATAAAAAAGGATGAACCAATGTTGTGTTGAAACAGACAAACAGATTTCAAACAGTAAAACAGTCAGAGAGCGCAGACCTGTATTTTTTAAACAAACACCTGGACCATGTACGTATAGTTACATGCAGATATGTTAAAACGAGCTGTATCTCACTATGATGAAGAATCCTTAAAAAACATTCCTGGATTCAGAAGGTGATCCAGATCCCCCCCAAAATCTAATCACTTCTTCCTCGGGACATTTCTGACCTTTCCTGAAAATTTCATCAAAATCCATCAATAACTTTTTGAGTTATTTTGCAAATAAACAAATAAACAAACCCTGGTGAAAACGTTACCTCCTCATGGAGGTAATTAGATGTTTTGGAGTTTAATCACCAGCAGCCTGTCAGAAAAACACTGTTTGCACTAATTTCTCTTGGTGAATCAATGAAACTATCAGAAATCCAGTTTGACGGACTGAAAATTGTATTTTAGCACCAACAAGTGAAATTCTCAAAGAATTCTGTGACCTACAGCAGATGATCCATCTCTCAGGTCTTATGTCAGGTCGGATTTTTTTTAAACATTAATGCTCAGACGCTGTTTATCTTCAACAGATTTGTTTGTATTTTTTACTTGACATAAATTACTCTCCCCCTGCTTGTTCACTTTCCCCAGATTTTACTGCTCATAACTGCACAATATGCTGACACGGTCATTCACAAAGACTGGATGGAAATAAAAGGAAACGTTTCAAATATCTGCAGAAAGTCTGAAGGACTTTACGTTAAGACGACTTTAAAAGCTGATTAGAGAGTCTGATTGCTTAGCAAAGTGTAAAGAACATGTACAATACATGTGTCTTATTCAGCCACACAATGTTTAATAAAACATTTTATATACTTCATGGGAAACCTTCAATCTCCAAACTGGAGAACGCCTCTTCTATCTCACCTGTAAATGTTTCTATCTCTTTAAAAAAAAATCCCTCCAGAACACGACTGTATATTTTTATTAGTGGGACTCTACAGTCTTGAGTCTCAGATCTGGACTGTGGTCTTTGGTCTTCCACAGGAAAAAAGAAGCAACCAGCATTGGTGAGAAAAACATAATTAGCAAGTGATTCTGATCTTTCTGTGTGAAAGCTGGAGCCTTTACTTAGATCTGATTGTATGAGCCTTTTATAGAGACTGCTGAGTTCCAGGGGATGAAATAAAAATAAGAATATTTCTATCAGTTTAGTAACATGTCTGTAAAAATATGTGATGTTGTTGGTGTGTATGTGCAGTAGAGGTGTGCATCTCTACCTGCCTCACGATTCGATCCGATTCCGATTATCTGCCTAAAGATTCGATTTAATTCTGCAATACATCACGATTCTTCGCACTCAATTTTTCAATAACTTACTACAAGCAGTCGGATATTGTTTTGAATTCTTTTTTATTACGGTATACCTGACAAAACATAAATCTTTCCACTGAAGTGAACGACCATTTTTAAAGTGTGCTGCCTATTACTTAAATAAAACAAATGTATGTATAAAAAATTAAATTTTCAGTACAGCAGCTATAAGACAGGATTCTACATTTCACATGTAGTATACCAAAACAAATAGCATAGGCTTAGCCTGTCTATTTAAAAGTGCAAATATTCAAATAAAACAATTCCTTGTTTTTCATTCAAAGTGTGCTGGATAAAACATTTTTAGCAGCTTAAAGACAAGGACACTTGAGAACCTGGATTGAGTGGGAATCACGATTATGTCACATGCTGCATCGATGCAGAATTGTGCACGGCCGAATCGCGATGCATCTTAGAATCGATCATTTTTCCCACCTCTAATGTGCAGTGTGTTGTGTTATAACGTCCATGCAGTAAATGTAGTGCATCGTTGACTTGTCTGGTCGCTTTATTAGTCCTGGAAGAAAGAATTTGTAAAACCTTTCAATGTTAATGAAACCAAATAATAATCTGCTACTTGTCTCTGTAAGTAAAACAGTGTTCAAGGATTACCTGAATTTAAGGAACAGATTTCAAAGCTGTGCAGAAATTTCCTAAATTAAGAGAATGTTTCCTTTTCCTTTCAACATGTTGCTTTGCAGAGTCTGTATTCTTAACATTTGTATAAATAACAACAACATGTTTGTACATTAAAGATTATGCATTAAAGCAATTTCTCTAAAAGTAAAAGTTCAAATCTTTGAATGAAGAAATAATCTAAGCACATTTTAAACATAACAACGAAGGGATAGGATCCAGGATTTCTGTTTTCAGGCAGATGTATATGAGATGTCTGGGTGTGCACATGTTTAAGTGCAGTGGACCACAGTCTCAGTCAAACTGGGAGAGTAAGCTGACAGAATGAGCTAGTTAAAATAAAGGAGTGAAGGGTTAGAGGAGAGAGGAGGAAGTGGAAGGAGGTCAAATAGGGTGCTCCTGCCTTATATGGACATTTTCATACTGCACAGTCTAAAATCTGGAATGAGTTCAGTAGAAGACTCATGGAGACAGCCATCAATGCAAAGTACTACAGGTCATGAAATACAACTGCAGCAGCTTGAGTTTAACTTTCCAACCAGGTTATCCATTCTTTAAATCAATAATGGTGTGGTCAGGCAAAAGAACAAACATCCAACTGCTGAAAAAATACGTGTCAGTGAGCTCATGGTTTGTAGACAGACTGAGTTGGTGACGGTGAAGGAGGAAAACTGGATAAGATTTGGAGGTAGTTAGTGGGGGAAACAGCTGGAGGGGTGGGGGAGAGACTCAGGTGGGCTGAGTCTAGTCCAGGGAGAGAAGTTGGCTTCCCTGAGGACAGAAACACACACACACCATGTCAGATAGCTCAGCTTTGATTTTGCTCCCCATCTTTTCTTCTCTGCCTCTGTGCAGCAGAAACGCCGGCTGCTCCGGCTCTTTTAAAGCTCGCTCATTGTTTCTTCATCCTCTGAAGCTCTGAAATAAACATTTCACCACGACAGCCCAAATTCCAATCAGCTATCCACAAAGTACAGGCACGGGCTGCTCTCACACGGCACTTCCATGCTGACATGTTTTAGTTAGCGCGGTGACAGATTTGCTTCCTACAGACTGTTTTTTTTTTTCTCTTTTTCTGTCTGTACCTGTCAGGGATGGAGCTGCCAGAGGGGGCTGACAGTACACGACCACAGACAGGAATGACAGAGGAAATTGGGCAATAATGATGAAGCCACAGAAGAAATACAAAACTAAACCAACACATACTCCCCCAGTTCTCCTGGCCAATCCCGTCCAGTCCTTTGGTTTTTTTCCACTGAGAACAGGTAGGTCCACAAATACTGCCTGGAGAGTTATGTGATTAATAAAATGCCTGTCATGTCGAAATCTTCCTCATCTCTTTCCTGATGAGAGCCACTCTTCCTCTCTTCACCAGGTTGCACAAGGGTCAAACACACACACATCTACACACCTACACACACACTCAAACATCTCCCCAGGGTCAGCTGCAACACATGCTGGGGAATAACACCTGGCTCATCTAATCAAATGCTTTGTACATCTGTGGAGCCTCTGGAGGTCTGAAGAACTCTCTTAGTATTCGTTTGATGCAAACAAAAAAAACAGATTTACATGTTTGTACAGTCCATGTACCTTACACTATAACAGATGCAAGCCCCTCCCCCCACGCCCAGGTCAAAGACACGCACACCCACCCACCCACATGTTCCCTTCTGCATTCAGACACCTCAATCTATGTGATACACACGACCATGAATATTTATTTAATTCAATATTTCCTTTAATTTAATGTTATCATTTTATTTTTCGCAGCTCAGTCGTAATATTCTTGAGTCTCATCACCTCAGGAATCTCTAAGTACAACACAAGAGAAAGAGGAGTAAGAATGACTTAAAGGGCTGGCTGGACCAGAGGGAGGGGGCGGTCAGACAGACACGGTGTGAGTCAGACAAGTTGATTTCCTCCCACATGTAGGACCATCAAATAAAAGTGCAGATTGCATGTAAAGATCTTTTTGTTGAGGTCCTTTGTTTTTCCCCTTTCCTTTACAGGTGAGTTTGACTCGGCTCTGCTCACCTGGAGCCCTGTCCACTGGCAAATAGTCTCCTGCTGCAGATGAGATGCACCTGCTTTCAATCAGCTCATCTAGTTGCAAGTATTTCAACTAGGCAGCATCTACTACGTGATACCAGGTTACTTAAGTCACGATCCTTCTCTGTGGACAAGCTCAACGATCCATGTAAAATAAAACTTCTTGTCTTTGAAGAAAACGTCTTGACATTTCTACTCACACCTTGGAATTCACACAGTTCTGCCTTCTCCTCTCGCCACCTTCTCACCTACATGACCTGCACCTGTTTCTTTGCTCCCTGAAACACTTCATCATCCTACAAAAACTGCAAACAAACAGTAAGAAACTCAAACTGTGTGGAGAATCCTGCTGGAGAGGTGGAGGAACATAGACGTTATCCAGTTTTTATAGTTTAGGCAACGTGTCAAAAACTAGCTAAAATACCAAAGTTACTATTTATCTGTATCAGTGATACAATATCCTTCACTTCAACTAGAAAACAAACGCACAATAAACCCATAATGAAGACGGATAATTGGTTTACAGATCGTAGCAGTCACTTTTCTCCCTGTGCACGATTTCTTCCAGGGACATTGCTGCAATGATCAGAATCATTCATTTAAAATACAGATAAATCCAGTAAATAACAAAGTTACAAGTAAATGTGTGTTGATTTAAACCAAGATGGGATGTTACTGCTCGCAAATTGTAATGTGGTCAAATCAAACTTACGAGACAAATGGTGTTCTCACACACTTCACCCCAAACTGTCTCCTCTGTCTCCAGGTCCACATGCTCGTCCCCAACAGTCAAGCTCAGACATCATCTATTACAAAAAAATGGTACTAAACGTTTTTCTCTCAGTCTCTGGTTTGACATTAAGACACTTTGTGCGTGTCGCTGGTTAAAGACTCATAATATCTGGGAGTATGGTCTAATGATAAGGGACTGGGTGTGACACGAGCATATGACATCATGTTTTTTTGAGTATTACCTTTACCAATACAGAGAGGAGGTGGTGGGCAGAGACTGTGACTCACTGGACTCTGGACACACTCTGACATCAGCCTTTGGAAACTCCATGAAAACAAAAGATTTGTTTTTGGCAGACTCTGCCAGAAATTAAAGTTAAATTACTCAGTCCTGCCAGAAGTTTCTTAGATTTGTTCAAATAACTCGAGGAGTTTGATGCAGAAATGATACAATTTGGTTTTGTGGAGTTCTTGTCTCCCTTGTTTATTTTTTCCATCCAAGCCACCCAGCTGTTCCTGTGTTTTATTATACCAATTTGACATTGCTGAAGTTGGGAGGGGAGACAGCTGTACTTGTGTGGCCCCAGGCGCACCCATCATTAATGCCAGCCATGCTCGACTTCTTCCTCTATCTGTTCCTTGTTCCAGATTTCTCTGCTTCATTCCCTCCCCACCTACATTGTTTCTCAAAACAGCACCACTCCCTTCTATATTATTTTTTCTGACCTCATTTTCCTCTGCCAGTCCTCCCACCTGTCCATCCTTCTTAACAAGACACTGCACTCTCTCACACATCTTCACCTCCCCACTTCTTCCTGCCACTAACAGAAAACAACCTGCACTGCGTTGGCGAAAAGTAGAGTGCCAGCTAAAATGCCAATCAAGGTTTTCTTGAATAGATAATTTCCGAATCCGTTCAAGACTCACATCTAATGGTCTGTGTGGGCTCTAATGTGAACCAGGAGACAATCAACACCCTGCGTCTCAGTGCTGTTTGTCAGTCATCGGTTTGTTTCATGGCTGCCTTCTATCCTTTCCTTACTTTCTCTCAATGATTTTTTTTTCCCGTCTCACAAAGCCTATTTCCACTTCTCAACACTGTGATCTCCTCGTGGCACTTAAAGGTTGATTTTCCGCTGTGTGTCATTAACCTTTTCTTGGTTTTACACATTCTTCTGTTCGTTATGTTGGAGACACGGGGAGTACGCTGTACGCACTCAGATATGATGGAAGTTTCACCAGAAATCCCAACGACTAATAAACTGGTTCCATTTTTCTATAATATCCCTAAAAAGATTATAAAATAGGCAAAATGTCTGTACATGACAGTGGTGTTGCCTCCTGATGTCTGCCATGTGACATGAGTGGTACATGAGCTGGATCCAGTCAGATGACACACCAGTAAAAATACGATGCTTCCTGTCTCCGGGGTGCAGATACATCTTTCTTGTGCACACAATCAAGTCTATCATCTTTTTTTCTATTGGAAGTGTGTCTAATCACAATGAGCAAGGTGTAATTAATGTTTCACTGTTGCTCCATGTGTGTGCGGTTGAGGACCGTGGGTGAGAGGTATAGTGAGTGTGCGGTCTCTCTAACAAGCTCCCACTCACCCCAGCGGAGGCAGGCAGGGAAGGCTGGAGTGACTGCGAGGCTGTTAGAGTAAGTGGGTTGCGTTGGACGTGTCCATATCTGTGTGTGTTTGTGTGTGTAAGTGTGAGTCTGTGTGAGTGTGCCCGTCAGTGAGTGTGTGTTGACTGTGTGAAAAAGGATTGCATGTGTGTCCCTTTGTGTGTGCTGTACTGGGATGTGGAAATTGAATGGAGCCTTTCAGTTCTGCTGCTCGTCTCCCCGGGGGTGAGAGACCGGTTGCCATGGTTATCCTGGAATCCTGCCGCTAATGGGTGGGAGTTTGTGTAGCTCTGGCAACCTGGTCTGTCTAGGTTGTATGTTTGCGTGCATGTATATGTGTGTATGTGTGTAGTGGGGGGTGTGGTTGGGTGGAGGCAACATACTAGGACACAGGAGGTCACACATTTGTGAACACAGCTTCCATTCCCGGGCCCTCCTGATTGTACAAATAATGACAACACTGTACATATCTGATATATAAAAACTCAACTTGAACTTCTGAAAAATGTCTTTCTCTCTGAATCAATGTGATCCTGTCTGTAGATTTGCATCGCAGCAATTTTAAAATCATTGCCCAGCAAAAATAAAACTCCCAGTGATGGACATTGTGATACTGAGCTGATGAAATGATCTTGTTCTTTTACAGCATTATTGCAAGTGTAAAACATAATGCAGTGAAACAGTTAAGTCCTGCTCTCTTGTCATCCCCATCACCATCCTTTTACCCTCAGGCAAGTGGGACTCTCAGGTGAGCACTGAGACCCCACTGAACAGGAACACAGTGGATAGTGGATAATGAGAACCTCCACACTGAGTCCATTAGTACAGTACAGGAGAGGATACTCTGCCACTAAGTGTGCCTTGCACTGTAAAACTCCTGATACTATTACAAAAACTATTCCCAGTAAGTTCCATCTCACAAACATTATCTTTAGGTATTAAAATGGCATGTTCATGTAGTTGTATTTTGAATTTGACGTGCAGGATTGAAGTTGTGTTTACCTGCACAAAGAAAACCAGATAATCCTGGTTTCCTGATGTTCTGGTCAAAGTCCCTCCTAATCACACAGATGTATTTGGCTACTGATCCATATGCTGCACAAACCCCTGTGGGTTTAAAGGAACTTGGATCAGGAATTTTTCTCCCCTCTCTTCCAGTCATTATGTACGGCCAAGTCACTGCAGCCTGGAAACATTAGGCAAAAATGTGTCTTTTGTGTTGCATCCAACAAGCATAAAAATAGCAAATAAAAGCAGGAAGAATATTGTGATTGCAGTCATGAATGATACTTTTAATGTATTTCCTGGGGACAAGATCACATGTCAGGAAACTCGCTGCTGGCAAAGCTGATGTGGTTTGATTCCTGTTTCAGTGTTTTGTGTAAAGTATACAGATTTTCTGAAAACACATTGAGCAGAGGCTCCGGAATGTGGGCTGGACCATGTGGTCATATTCAGCAAGTCATGGGGGGTAGAGCGACCTTGTAGATCCACCCTTTACTCCTTAACCCAGATTAATGCCGAACAGTTCCAGATTTCACAAACACTTTATAATCTGCAGCTAAATCCCAGCCAGCCCACAATAACTAAAAACTTTATAACAATTTCTCTATTACTTACAGCTAATTACAGAGACACTGGAAAAAGTGAGACAACTGTCTCATGGATTGTACTTTTAGAAAGTATCTGGTGTATATGATCCTAAAAGTATAATATTAACTCTGTAAACTCAGTAATTTCTCTATGTATGTCTTTTTTGTTCACTTTCAGATAACTGCCAGCCGTCTTTGTGTTTGTCCTGCGAACATAAAATCCCCTTATGTAATGCATTTTTACTCGTCGTGTTGCAGCAGCAGCAGAAAATGAAGAGACACTAAATGTAAAAGTTTTATTGCTCTTTAAAAGACGCCCACATCAGCTGAACAGAAACTTTTTTTAGCAGGTCACTAAAGTTTGTTCTTCTTTTTTCCTCTTTAGTTTTGCATGTTGCTGCCCCCGCCCCTCCCCCCCCCTTCCCCCCCACCACACACACCCCACCGATCTTATGCACTTTTTTGATATTTCCACTCATGAGCCCAGACAGCCTCAGCCTTGACTCCGGGCCACCCCATGCTCTCACTGTCCAACTATTTAACTAACCGCAGTGAAACAGCTTCAGTTTCAGCTTGCTGCTCAGCCTCACCGAATGTTAGATCACTTGGGGGTCTTTCTGGAAAGTTGTGGTATGGGGGTCCAACAGGCCAGGCAGGCAAACAAGGGAGAGCAGCAGCTCTGTACAGTTCAGTCTTACAGACCTCAGCGATGCATGATGTCAATCAGAGCAGCTTCCACATGAGGTCACTCATCATAGACCACATCTGAAAAGGAGGTGAGAAATACCGCCCAGCTGATCTGCATCCACCTGATTATAAACATGAAGTATTTTAAGTTAGATGATGGTTTTGCCCGAGTTTTTCATCCTGGGTTTTTGCAAAAAACAAAACCTTGATCTGTTTTATCAGAGTTGAAAAAATATTAAAACTACTTTAAAGGTTTTAAAAAACCCTGATATGTATGTTTTTGTCTTGGGAGAAAATCGGGACCTGCTTGGACAGAGCACACATAAATCCAAGCAGATAGGTCACTGCTGGGAATCGAACACAGAATCTTCCTGTGGTTAAGTAACAAAGGTAACCATAAACATCAAGGGACATAAAAATGTAGAAGCTCCTCAGTGCTTGTAATTAGCTAATCTGTCAAGTACAAAGTAGGATGATAATGTATCATCATGTTTTTTCATCATGTTTTTAGGATTTCAGAAGAATAAAGCTGAATTTAAACTGGCTGCATTTTTTGTTATTTTTGGTTCCATGCTGATATGTTTTTGCATGTTTTTATTCATTTGTGTTTCTAAAGTTTTGTGTTTTTAAAGTCAGTCAGTCAGTTACCCTCTTGTTTTTATACAGGGTCACGGGGAGCTGGTGTCTGGGCGAGAGGCGGGGCCACACCCTGTACACTTCACCTGTCCATCACAAGGTCACATAGAAACTCACAACCGTTCACACAAACACTCACATCGAGAGCCAATTTACAGCTGCCAATTAATCCATCATCAATGTTTTTGGCCTGTAGGAGGAAACCAAAAACCCCAGAACTGAAGAACATACAAACTCCATGTAGAAATGTTCAGGTCTGGTTTCAAACCCAGAACCTTCTCTCTGCCAAGGAAACAGTGTTAAAGGTGCCACCATGCAGGCTTTGTATTACAGTATTAAAGAGGCCATTTCATATAAATTTCAGGACTTTGTGGTTGTTTCTTAAGTATTAACCAGTAATATGAAACATTTTATATCTAAAAAACGTCAGGAAACACTGATTAACAGACCTTTCAATTTGTCTGCATGAAAATTCAGGTGGTTCCAGCTCCTTCCGTCAGGCTGCTTCATCAGCAGCTCGTTCATATTCATTATTCAAATTTGCTGGACTCTGATTGGCTAACAAACTAGCCTATGAGAGCAAAGAATACTGTTTTCTGCCCCGCTGTGCATGGCAACGTCAGACGTCGTGTCTTCCTGTTTGATACGTCTTATGCTAACAGCTTTTAGCCAGCAGCATGCTAGGCGTGGTTTCAACTGCAGGAGCTGATGAATACTAACGAACAAAGGAGATGTGATGAAACAGATACAGGCCGTTAGAACTCGGGTTTTATCACCACCTGCGTAGTTTGAGAGATTAAAACTGAAAGAGAAGTTGTTGACCTGTTTTCACCCACTATGAAGGTAAGAACACCTGTGGAGCTAAAATATTCAACAGAAACCTCAGAAAAACTGTTTTTAATGGAAGGAACTCTTTAAAGCAAATTAACCAACATAGTAACATCATTGAAAAAGCCACAACAATTAGAAAATATTGTCAAAGAAATCCATGATGAAAAGATCATAACGTTGAGCTGATACCATTTTATTCTATTTCACCAAAGTTAACCGAGGCGTGCTCGTGTGGGCTTCTAAAAGACAACAAAGCACGCTGGTTTTGACAATAACACTTTGCATATACGTCAAATTGTGTTTCGTTGGTAGAGCAAATGAAACTGAGACGCCACAACCACAGCAGAGTTCACCACAGAGAAAAAAAAACAAAGTTAAAACCAATAAAATATGAAGAAGCAAGCATGACAGGAACAGGACACATGTTTAATCTTCTCTTGTTTTTATTTCGTTTTACTCCACCACAAAATATTTCTTTGTCCACTATGAGTTCTGCTGTTTCAAAAATGAACCAACCACCCAAACACAAATTAGAGTCAGAATATTTTGGGTTGTTATTTCTAACAAAGAGAGAATGCACCGTACAAAACAATGTATTATGTCAGGACATGTCTGAAAAGTTACATGGTGACATAGAAAAATAAAAGCTTTTATTAAAAGTGAGATGTTAAAGAACTGAAGGACATTTTTGATGAAAAATCTAAACAAATCAAAGAAAAAACACCAAGCAAAATAAAGGAAAAAGCAAAACTGTTTTTTTTTTGTCTATAGCCAGCAGTCATTTCTCTTAGCCTTGCATAAAAATATCAAATTAGAAGAAAGAGGAAAGCGTTACTGTTTCCAAAAGCACCTTTTTTTTTTCTTTTGCCGGTCCAGGAACTTTCTGTGGTCTCTGCTAGTTGCTTGGCAACTAGTTCCGGGCAAAAAATGAATTGGCAAACGACACAAAATGTTGCGCTTTTGTTTCTCAGTTTTTCTGCATAACAAACAAAAATTCATCTACGTAGGTGAGCCTCAGGTGTGTTTACGGGAAGCTTTGCGCTCCATCAAACCAACTGTTTTACGTACCTACTGCTGCTGACTACGTCTCCAACATCCAAGCTTTTTTCCAAACTTCAGAATGTTCATATAGAAAAACGAACACTGACGAAAAGAAATTTAAGTAAAATCTACGCAAAATTCTGTGTCCCCATCTGTCATTACTTACATTATTAATCAAACCTAATACAATTGTATATAGAAAGTGATTTAATTTTTCCTTTTCAGAAATCAGATTGTAAAGAAACTGCAACAACAAGCCTATGACTCAATGTTCCAGTCAAAATGTGTGTGTATAATTTTTGCTGACACAGTATACTCTGGTTGAAGGTGAATACATTTATACCCTAAGAGGATAGAGATCCCACACCAGCCACCCTTGGGTCTTGTTATCCTCTCCTTTGCCTGAGCTTTTGGGGCGACTTTAATGAACACTCCTGTTCCTGGCCTCTTCTGGCTCCAGTCAGGCTATCCACAGGGCAGCTCTCCCCTCCTCCCTGACTGCCTCTGTTGTGGAGCATGTCCCTCTACACGAAGAAACACTGAGACAGAAACTGTACGGAGGATAGGTGATCTAAATGAATAATTTATGTTCCGGGTTCATGTGGGAACATCTCAAGAATTCATCAGAACACAACCCAGCCATCATATATGTATCTGTCCCCACACTGACGTGAGGAAAAGAAGTGCAAACACTTTCAAAACTTTGGCCAAAGATGATCTAACTTTTATTGATCTAATAGAAAAAAAATATTGATTACTAAAAATAAACTGCTTGGGTTAGAATAAGAATGTAAATTAGAGAAAATGATAAGATATGACACATTATGACACAACATGATAGAATCGGCCCTGTCCAAGTAGCTGTTTTCACCAAAATATAATAAACAAACTACTGAATTAATCAGATTCGATGTCCAGATTAATCAGGTTGTTAGATCCTGTTTTTTCCACCTCCGTAGGGTGACCAAGCTAAAACCCATTCTGAGGAGAAAAGATCTTCACTCAGTCATCCATGTGTTTGTGACATCACACCTTGATTATGCCAACTCTCTGTTATATGGTGCTCCTTCATCTGTAATAGTTCGTCTCCAGTTAGTACAAAATGCTCCTGCAAGATTTTTAACTGGGACTACTTTTAAGCAACATATCACCCCTGTACTGGTTAATCCGCTATCGGATTAAATTTAAGATTCTTTTATTTGCTTTTAAATCTTTGCATGCGCTCGGGCCACCCTACTTGGTGCAGCTTCTCTGTCCCTATGTCCCGAGGCGTTCCCTGAGGTCCTCTGAGCTGCACTTGCTGCAGGTTCGTCCAGCCCGCTATAAGGCCCGCGGTGAGCGGGCGTTCTCAGTTTGCGCCCCTAGTTTATGGAACCAGCTCCCCCTGACAGTCAGACTCGCCCCATCTCCGTTTAAAGACTTACTTTTATTCTCAGGCTTTTAACTCTGTTGGGGCAGTCTAACCCCTTGCTGACCTTATTTTATTGTTTTTATAGTATGTTTATTTTTATCTCTGTATTTGTTGTTTTTATTTGTGTACAGCACTTTGGTCTGCGTCACTGCAGTTTTTAAATGTGCTTTATAAATAAATTGATGATGATAATCTTAACATATTCCACCAGTAAGAACTTTGACCATGACTGGAGTGAGAGGAAGACCTTGTGATAAGTAGAAGCAACAGGTGAGGTGGAACTCATGCATAATGGGAGGTGACATCAAAAACAACCAGAAACATGAAATGAAGAATTATTTCCAAACAACATCCTCTTATGATTTAAAAAAAAAAACTGTAAAAATGATTCAGCAAATGTTCCTAATTAAAATTCTGTGATCTGCGGCTGAACTGAGTTGAGGAAATGTTTTTATTTAAAAAGTCAACAAGGAAATGAAGGAACTGATGTTACAGAATCTTTCCCTGTCCAGTATCTCAGTAACATTTGTTCCATAACATAACACCATCTTGTGATAAAATCAAAAAGAAACAATAAATATTTGGAATAATTTATTACTGTATAAGTTAAAATTGGTAATTTTTAAGCTGCTATAACCAAAACGTTCCGAGTTTTCAAATGCACAACATCCAGATGTTCATTTTACATACCTGGAATTTATCTTCTCACTGACTCCAAAAATGATGCAGACATGTTTGAAGAACTATTTCAATGCATCAGCTACATTTGAATTTTCAGTTTTTTTGTTGTCTTTCCCACAAATGATACCTGGAATTTGTCAGTGATGGAAGATGTGAAAAATACCAACAAAAACTATAATTGTATTATTAACCAAATGTATTTTGAATTGATGGTGTTGGTTTATTGATTCTGACTAATGAGGTATTTAATATTAAATAACTGGATGAATAAAACAATCAGTGTTTAAGCTGCTGCAGCCTGTTTGAAATATACTGTCAAATATAATGAACTACATGGTGCATTTTCTCTCTGTAAAATACAATGAATTAAACATTCAAGTAGAATGAAGTAAAAATCCTCAAGTAGTAACAAGTTGAAGTACAGAAATTGTTTTAATTACTTTTCAACACGGGACAATAAATAACCAAACTAGTGGTGTAAATGAAATAATGCCACCCAGAATGTGAATGTCTGGATTCTTTGGTGCAGTAAAAGAAAGAATTACACAGAGAATTTTGGGGAAGAGAGGAGCACACCCTTTACAGATTCTTTTCATGAGAAATGTTAATCACATTTCCGTTAGAAACACATTAGAACACCTATCACTGATTTTCATGTTAGATTTTTATCTGAAACGGCCAAAAACGATCAAACAAGCACCATTTGTTTCATGGTTTGCTGCAGCTGTATGAAACGGAGATTTTCCTTTCCTATTTTTAGAGTGAGGGTAAAAGTTTAGTGTGTTTGAAAGTTTTGTTTACATGTGTGCATGAATCTGGACAAAGCTAACACTTCTGGAATGCCCCCTGCAAAGCGAGGACTCCGGGGTTGGATGTGTGTTCATAGGAAGGTTTTGGCAGGAAGAGGCAGGGACCCTGTCCAGAATAACAGAACAACAGTGGAATGTGGTGCAGCGGGGAATATCCTGAGTCAAACACAAGGCAGTCCTCGGGTGTGAGGAGGAGCACTTTGAGGCAAGATTTTTATAAACTGTTTTTTAAACTAAGCAAGAAGACACCAAGCACATCATGCAGTTGTGTGCCTGACAACATAGAAGATCTGCATTCAGTTGACTCTTTTCATTTCACACCACAACTAAATTAGAAGACCATGTCCCATGGAATATCTTTCAAACCTGTGACTCATTCAGTGAAAATCTCCATCCAAATGTGAGAGCCTCAACTGTGGCAGTGTTGAAGTCACAGTGAATATGAAGTGTTAGTATTTCTCTCCAGGCTGTGCATTAGGCCGGATGCCACGCACCTTCGCCCACATGCCTCCCACAAACCCAGCACCCGTATATAGAGGGCAGAATCTGAGCCCAAGCTGCAAGCAGGCAGATAAAGACAATCTCATTGATGTAGGAGCAGCTCAATCGGAAAAAAAAGAGACATCTCTGACACAAACCTGCCTGCATTACCCTTGCTACAGAATCAGATTAAGTACCAGAAAAATATTGCGCTAAGGCTTACAGGCGAAGAGTCATATTTTAAATACATTTTAAGCAGTTGTGGTGCTCTGTATATGTGAATCTGTGTGTTTGCATCACCATAAACCTTTTGGTTGTTGGGAAATACCTTCAACTGAAACACTGACAAGCTGCATCATCCATCAGCTCCTTGTATGCTTGTAATGACATGAATATGCACTGTGGAACCAGTGAATGGCAATTTCCGCCCACAACACAATCTGCAAGTTACACCTCTGTGGCTTTATGGCACTTCTTTTTCTCATAAGAAAAGCAAACGCTCCCACAGAGAAAAGTTTTTGAAACCTCTGATTGTGATTCTAATGGCATTTCATTCCTTGCTTTTTTAACTCAATTCCATTTTTACAGCATTTCTGGCTTCTTCACAATACGACACGTGACACACGAGACAATTAACATACTCCAAAAACATTCTTACACTGTTTGTGACAATAAACCCTTTCTCAGTTTTTCCTTTTAAACTTTTTTTCCTAAGTTTTTTACCCTTTTTTTTTATCTCCCTCCCTTCATCTTTTCCTCTTTAATTTATCTCCAGACCTTTTACTTTACCCTCCAGCTTCTTCCACTTCTCCTTCCTGAAACCAACTCCTTGGCAACCACTTGCAGCATCTCTCCCAGAAAAGGTAGACAGCCCCTCTGTGGTGCCACAGCAACCCATTGCAACATCAGACACTGCTACATTATTAAGTAGAAACAGTCAACAGGGGCTGCCAAGGAAGAGAAGGTGGACAGAAAGGGGAGAATTCAAGCAGAGTGGGTTGCAAGTATTAAACAGCTCATCATTGCAGTGTTGGCTCAAGAGGGAAAAGAGTACAACAAAAGTACTTCTACCTTTGTTTTTGTGTACTCACGATGAGGACGTTTACTACAAGAGAAGTTTTGGATCAGTTACATTCAGCCAAATCTGTGGGGGGATCAATAACTAACATCTACGTCTGTGGCAGACTTGGTGGCTTTTGTTTGCAGGCACCACAAAGGCCTGACACCTAAATTCCCTGAATTTCTACAATGGAGGAGGGGGTGGGAGGGTGGGATGCAAGAAGAAATTGCTGTGGGTGTGACGAGGGAGGGAAAGGTGTTTACTTTCCGGCAGGCTAAATTCCTCTGTTCAAAGAGTTTTCCTGCTGTTGTATATCTGACAAAATCAATTCTATTTTTAAACAGAAAGAAAATTGTATTTATAAATAAAAAGTTTTGGTGTTTTAACCATTATTTTTTTTATTTGTTTACCATGTGACAGCATGAAAGAAAGATGTCATGTTATCAGGTCTTTATCAAGTGACCACACAATTGGTTAAACACCAGGTGTGCAAACACACGTGTGCTGAACTGAAAACACATCAATCAGGTTCAAAAGCATGTAGTATCGATCTGCTCTGGTATAAAACTGGTTTCAACAACATCCATAGTTCACAGTCTAACACCTCCCACCATACTCCTTCCAAACGTCCCTGAGGGATTTTTGTTAACATGGTGTGGAAAGTTTATGATTTTTGGTCCTACAACAGGACACCGCTCATTTAAGCTGTTGAGGAGTCCTGGGACCAGATGAACACAACTCTGTCCAGGAATGAGTCACCACACAAGCAGGTTCCTCCCATGATGCCTTGCAAATGAGGATATAGTCTGTAAATATTGATGTTGAGGAAATCTTGCATTACATTGCAAAAGTTAGGAGCATTCTGACCCAAAGAGGTGCAAAAAAAAAAAAAGAAGTATACATACACACATACTGTATATATATATAGGAATTTGGAAATCAAACTAATCCTGAACACTTTTTTAAGGTTTAGTTGAGCTTTATGGTTGTGTGTGTGTGTTTGATGCTTTGTTATTGACACATCAGGATAACATCAATTTTAAAGCTATAGTGCGTAACTTTTACATGTCCGTGAATGTCCGTTTCAGCCAAGCCACTATTAGAGGAGATGACACAATGCAGATTAAGCCGATCGGCTCCTCAAACATCTCACCGTATTTTTCAATATATATCATTTTTACTTTGCGTGTCGACCGGCGACATTCCCGCGCAGGCGCACAGGAAATTACGTCTTTTACGTCACAACAAGAAGGGAGGGGGAGGACGAGCGGAGAGTCTCGTAGCAGGAGGCAGACTGCAGGCAGAACGGGAAAGCGACATGGCGGAGAAGCCAAAGAAACGGCCGAGACACACTTATCTGGAAGTTCTTCCGAAGAGTCCATCTTTTTTCAACATCTGTCCTTATTCAAACAGAATAAAAATGTTGTGGAATCGCGAATCACAGCGGCAGAGGGATAGCGGTTGGGGGAAGGGGGGTGGGGGGTACGTCATATGGAAGCGCCAGCTTCATTGTTGTAATAACGCAAAATTCCGCTATGGGGCGACAGAAGTTACGCACTATAGCTTTAATACTGACTCCAAAGTAATAAGAATAAGATATTGTGACCACCAAAGTTGCTTTAAATGCTTTGCTCTCGTAATGCACCCTGATCTCAGCATGTTAACTCTGCTCAGCAGGTTTTCAGAACGTATGAAAGAAAAAACCTGATAGAACATCTTCCAGTTCTGCATCCTACAGTTCTGATGCTTGCCCCCCTTTGGCAGGAGGTTTTGGTGCAGACATGGGTCAGCAAGAGGTTAAACTGATGTAAATATAGGGGTGTGAGGTACGTGTACAAAGCTGGACTGAACTAATCAAGCTTCACCACTCTGACCAAACCGGAGCTGGAACAATCCAGTCCTCTATCCATCACTGTTTGTCTTTTATCCAAGTGTGCAGATTGTGCTGGTCAATAAATAAAACCATTTATCTTGTCTTTTTAGATTGTCAGTGATATTTACTCTGAATGGGTTTAAGGTTCTGCTGGTATTCACAGACAACTCTTAAGAAGGATCATGTTGTTTCAAGGTAGCGTTCCTGTTCAGGATAAGGAGCATTAAGCTAGTTTAATCACAACTACCATGGATGATGCTGGATGCAGAGATGGAGGTGAACCTGTTTCAGCTGATCCAGCAGACAAACATGCAGGCAAGCCCTTTCAGGCAGCAAATTATATTGTGTTGTTGGTATATTGATTTTTTCAGCAATTCCCAAAAGAATGAGATGCACCAGCTTTACTGCACATAAAAACTGATCCAAATCAATCCAAATCATTTGAACAGTCAGAGTTGGAGCATAAATACATGTGGATGATGTAGCTGCAGAGCAGAAAAACAAAATTCGGACATATTTTCACAACTTTTTGAATGAACATGCTTCATTTTGAATAAAATGCTTTTTTGTGTTTTAGATGGGAAAAGCAGAAGACGTGCTGAAAGGATTTCTTTCCTGCATTAGTAGACCAAGTCATACAGGATCTCTGCTGAGATCCAAAACTTCAAAGAGTTCTGGTGACAAAAGAAAAACATCATCTATTCTTCATCAGGTAGCCGAGTCTTTCAGTCCAACCCACATCATGTTCCTGGAGATGAATACTCTCTCCTCAGTGTGTTTGGCACTTTAAACATGAGAGAAACACACAAATGTTGAAATGGAGAGAAAGAGTGTGAAAGCCCAAACAAAGGCCGGGGAACGAGTAGTGAAATGGAAAAAAGTAGAGAAGATGAAGTGGAGTGAAAAAAGTTATAAAAAAAACACTGAGAGAAAGTGTAGAAGGAAGGTTGAGTAAGCGAGAGGGGGGGGGGGCAGAGTGAGTGGAGGGGAAAGGAGAGGTAATGAGGCCAGTGACTGGCTTTACACCTCGTCTCTGTGGAAACTAATTGGGAGAGAGCTGGAGGGCACTAATTTGAGCACTCTGCTGGGTAAATGTAGTGCACCGAACTATGAAGGGTAAATCAATGTTCTACCTCTCCGCACACCTCACTTTCATTCTTTCTTTCTTCCCTCACCTCATATCCCCTCAACCCCCCATTATTGTTTCCTAATAAAAATTCTATTGACTTTTACTGAGCTTGTGGGCATAAAGGTATTGACCTGGGTAGGTATCATGCCTGCTGATGAGGTACAGCTCACCAGAGAAGAGTTCAGCTGGTTAGAGGTGGGAACGGCACTGAAACATCATTCCTACTGGTAACATGTGATGTAGACATGGAGTTTATAAGAATGGATAATCACCAGAAACACTCCCATCAACCTGCAGATCACTTTTTTCCCACTGTGGCTGAGTATCAGTGGGAGGCAATGATCAAAAAGTATTATGTGGAGCATGTGTGTGTTCTCTCTCTGGGAGGTGTACCGTGATAGATGAGAGAAAAGGAAATAGAATGTATAGTCACCCCCTGCAGCGAATGCAAAGGAGTAAGATTTTAGGGAGGGGTCTCAAAGGGAATTATCCTTACAGTCTCAGGCTTGGGAATATTGCAAACTTTTCAGCATCATATAAGAAAGAAGCCCTGCAACAGAGACAGAAGTTCCTGCTTTGACAACAACTGGAGTGCAGTAAGTGATTATGTGTGTTTGCATAACTTTACCTTTCATTGTGGTACTTGGAGGATGCTGAACTGCTCTGTTCAGCACCATCTGCCTCCCTCTCTGTGACAGAGCCTCACAGCTTGGCCCCCTGGGAAATAGCAGTGGATAAGTTATTCAATTAGAAGGGCATTATTGGCCCGCTCTCTCAGAGGACAGAGCTGATGATGCTGTGATTATACCACACTGCATTCCTTTATGGCTCGGCACCTTCTCTCTCAGCGTGTGTGTGTTTGTCAGTGCAGAGACCTTTGCACACAAACACTTATAGGTTTGTGTTTGAGTTTCTTAAAGTATGTGTGGGTTGCAAACCAACAAATTATGTTTGCAGGGCAAATGGATGCAGGGTGGAGGAGGGGGTTAAAAATAAAATGAGTTCTATCAGAGATGCTTGGGTGATTTTGAATGAGCTCATTTTAATTTGAATCAAAATATACAGTCAGACACATTCACAAACACATGGGCAAACCAAGTATCATCTCAGAGATGATGAAGACACGCCCCTTCTGAGTAACTCCTAGGTACTACACTGTAAAATCATATGAGCTGTTTTTACCTAAAAATATAAAGGAAATAGCTTTTTTAAACAAAAATAATGATATTATCTTGACTCATATTGATTAAATAAGTTTTGCTGATCTGGATTTGATAATAGATTGAATTCTAGTTGCTTAATCTCAGAAATCTGGTTTAGTTTATTTAAAATAATAACTTGTTGTGTAAATCTTTTCTTTCAGTTAAAGGTTCTATATCACGCAAAATCAACTTTTTGGAGCTTTTAACCATGTTGTGATGTTATTTCCTTATTAAAACCCCACCAGAATGGTTTTTGGCTTAATACAGGCATACGTATATCAGTAATCCTGCTGAATCCTGCCCTCTGAGAAGCTGCTCCACTCTCTCCTGGTAAAACCACTGACTCGTAACATAATGATGTAAGAATGTTAAACCAGGAAGTGCCCAGCGTGTCCGTACTGTCCCTGCAGAATAAACACACACGCCCACTTTTCACATGTGTGAGCTGCCAGAGTCTGAAGCAAGACATTAAGCACCACCATTTGTATTATACTTTCTAAAAATGTCTCGGTGAAAATGTGCATTTGGCTGCGAGAGTTACAAGCGTTTATTAGCTTGAGGCTACACCATGCAATGACAAGATTTTAGGTAAACCGAGAGTTTTACTTCCAGGTTGAAGAAAAACTCCAGGATATAAGTTATATTTCAAGACAAATTAATAACACCAAAGGTAAGATTTTATCATGTGTCTATCCCAGACACTGAAAGCTGTAAAATAGCAGGATACAGGACCTTTAAATTGATTTGGATTAGTTGATTGTTTAATATGCAAATGTATTTCTACTTAAAGGAACTCAAGGCAGCTTTACAAAATCTGACTCAGTGCTGCCGCGACAGGCGCTGTGGCTAACTGCAGCCACCAGCCAAGCCGGCACGGGAGTGCGCACAGACACTTTACAGACTGTTCGTCTTCACAGCACTGCACCGGGGAGGCTAACATACTTCACGTCAGGTCTCTCCACTCTGTTATTTGATTTGATCTCATCATTTTCATACTGTATCAGGCTCTAAACACGACCTATAATGTTTTCTCACCTGGTCACAAGGAAATGAGCCATGTCAGCATCCGTTTTCACTCCCAAATGCAGCTGAAGTTCCCTCCATGAACCCAACGCATATCCAATATTTATGCGGGTGCCTGCCCGGCTTCGGTCATATTTTTTTTTAGACTCACGAGATGCCGCTGATAAAGTCTTTTTTTTCTTCGTGGTGCCACTTTTTTGGGGGGTGAGAGTGGATGCAGGTCGTTTGCTGGCTGCAGAAACATCCATAAGTATACCTTCAGTGTTTGAATCCAAGTCCACGGCGGCCATGTACTTCCTGTTCAAGAGCTGTCGGCAACGCGCATGCAGCGTCAATTTACGTCACATCCCTACAACTGCGCGGGAAATTCGGACATCGAACTGCAGCACATTATGTGGCACACAGCGTTTCCAAGGCAACAGACATATATGCAGATGGCGTCGTTATTTTGGGTTTTTAATGCTTCATGACCCATTAGCATTGAATAAACTGGAAATGCATGTGTAGTTTTTCACAAATCTTGCCTTAAGTCCCTTTAAGTAAAAGTTTCCTTAAAATGATGTTTACTATTTTAGGTGTAAAACAGAATCTCTTCATGTTCTACTGAACAGACTTTGTCGTGGTACAATTCATTAAAAAAAAAAATCTAATGAAAATATTCTAAATCTAATCAAGTTGTCTGGAAAAGGGTTTGACAACATGTTTCTCAATCAACCCATTCACACTCTCAGTTAGAGTAATATTAATTACAGACTTACTTACTTATACCATTATAAATATATAGACTACCAGTCAAAATTTGGGAACACTAATCCAAAAACCTTTGACATGCTACAAGAGCTGAGAACTGAATCTGAATCCTCCAACTGGAAGACGAATTCCTTAAAATCACAAGTTTTTGCTGAAATTAGTTTCAAATATAATAAAAAATGAAATAGAGGAAGGCTTTGGCCTTTGATAGGAGTGACAGAGCACACAAACAGTGTTGACATAAACGTCTAAATCCCCACACCAGCCTGACTGACCTCCAAAGTCAAACTGACATAAATTATTAACACAGTTGGGCAAAGAGGGTTTTATTCATTGTACTAACAACTTTTTAAACTGTGACCTAAAATGTTTCTAAATAAACTGTCAGAAGCCCATTTTATATTGTAGAAGTTTTTTAAAAGAATTATTGGAGAAACAATCTACTCCATGTGATTCCAAATAATGACATTATGGTAAGCCGTCATTGTTTTCGGTTTCATGGAGGACTCAGGGGATTTTCTTTGTCATCAGGAAAAGAAGCAACGCTGCATGAGACAAAGAAGTAAAAAGAGAGACATCTCAGAAGCACAGAGGCACTCCACACCCAGTTCCAAACACACAGACTCACTGTGGACCAGTGAGGTGGGCTTTAAAGTGCTGCCATGATGGGTCTGCCCTATCTGCCCAGTGCAGACCCACAGATGCCCTCCCGAGGGGACAGGCTTGAGGGAAGCAGGGCAGTGGGCCTGGAGCCTCATCTGCTCTGCCCAGAATACAAATAGGTCAGTGTGTGGTTGGAGATGAGGACTACAGGGACACACACACACTCACCGACACACTCTGACCATGAAAAAGAAGAAGTCCTGCCAACTGAATTCCTCCATTGGCCATGATGGGAAGGGCCATCTGGTATCAATGTGGGGAAGTCAAGCAAGCTTGTGAATGTGTGCATGTTCTTATTCACAACCGTGTGCGTGCACACACACACACACCTGCTCACACTTCCACAACAGACACAACTGTTTTATCTACAGAAGTTTAATGGCTGAACCTGAACATCATGTCAGTGACCTTTCCAACGCCATTAACAGGAAGCCGATTCCTTCATTTCAAAGTACATTTTCTTTCTTGTTGCTAGTAAATTCTGGTACAACAACAACAAAATAAACTTATTAAGTTAAAACCTGGAACAAGTTTTCCTTACAAGGACTTTTAATCCCTTCAGATCTAATTTCCAAACATCCTCGGAGAGTATTTAATCCCTATTTTGACCCCGTGTGTATGACTGCACTTTAATTCAATTTTCGCAGCGCTGTGTTCGATCTCTCAGATTTGTCCTGTTTAGGAAATTCCTAAAAGTCAAGAAAAACTTTAGCTGGAGGTAAAAATAGAAATTGTTTGGTGGTGATGTAATCCTGTGGCAGAGGTTTTCTTTCTCTGCTGCTGGTGCATATTGCTGAAAAAGGAGACTGATTTATTTTGGCTTAATAGCAGAACCCTGGTCTGATGAGAGAAGGCTTGCACGATGTAAATCAAGTAGAAAATAAGCAGGGTTGAATTTATTTTCAAAAGCCTGAATGCTATTAATCCAGGACTGGCCTGTGGCAACTGTGCATGAAAAGAACACATTTCAGGGTTTTCCATCGTGCAGCTTCTCCTTCTTGATATTAACACCTCTTCTTGGATACACAAACATTCAGGAAGACACCAAAGAGCCTTTTGGAGGGAGAATGAGCTTCATAAAACGTACAAATCCTACCGCACAGTATATCTTAGAGGGGCAATGTGTGAGTAAGTGAGAGCTGTCGAAATCTGTCTAAACACTTAAGTACTTTGTGCTCATGTTTCAGGCACTAAACCGTGCATTACCGAAATGATTATAACTTTAGTCCTCTATCTTGCTCTTGCATTCAATAGATACATTCTGCACCATGTATCACAAATATCTCAAGCAGCCTCTTCTCTACCCACCAGAGTCTTATAGCTGGAAAAAAGAAAAAAATCATTTGTTGTTGCAGCAATCTGCCTCTTTTCGATTAACACCCCCATTCTATTTCCTTGGCGTGCCCCCGCCTCACCTCTCCTCCTTCTTCCATCTCTCTTTATACACATCCATCTCTATGATTATTTAAACGGGTGCCAGGAAAACACTGTGACCCGTCTAATTTGGGCTGTGAGAGTGCACAGAAAGGAGAGAGGGGCCCTGCGATTCTCCATACTCCCTTTTAACCAAGCAGGGAAGTGGCGGGTGAGGGAGAAACTGTTGCCATGGCTACCTGCTGGCAGCTTCTGTCCTTGTGTTTGGAGAGCACTGGCTGTTCCCTCTCTAACCAACGCCTGGGAGAGGGGTGGGGTGGGGGGCGAGTTGATAGAAAGAGGTGAGGGGAATGTAAGGAGGTGAGGTGGGAGGGGTCCAGCTGCCAAAGAAGAACAACACCTCTGCCACAAAACCAAAGGGCTGCTGGCTGGGAAAAGAGCTACAAAGGAGTAACACACCGAGGACTCTGGTGGCCTATCATCTTGTCACACACACATGCACATACACACGTATGAGGGTTAATGATAGGCTTGACAGCAGTGGGGGCTTGTGGAGTGGCGACAGTGGATAATAGCCTTGGTGCTTCTGTACATTCAGGTGTGTCCACTGTGCTGTGAGGAGACTATCTGCAGGAAACAGATTACTTTCAAAATCTGTCACGACTCTCAATTTTTCTGCTTTTACAATTTTGATTAAAGCTAATTTTTTGATAGTTTTGCCAATGGCTGGTATTTTAAGTAACCTTGATATTGCTTGCTGAATGTCTTGTGTTCACATAAGTGAGTCAGGTATTTCAGGGTGGTTTCAGTATCACAAGCCCCACCTTGGGTCGAGCTATCCAGTAAGACGATCCACGTAATGGATAGGTGAGGAAACACACTGGTCTCCTTGTTACTTTCCTACCTACCCTTTCATACCCTTGAGCTCAGGAGGTAATGTTACTCTGTCAAATAATCTAAACTATTCCTCTCTTGCTGCTTATCATACACCTACTACTGTAAATGCATCTGTGAGTTTATGAATCTGAGTACTGCTGTACTAGTGTTAAAGTACATTCTATGGGTGAGTGTGAGCTTTGTGGTAAATATTAGACATAGTGTGCTCAGGCCCCAGTGGCCATGCTGCTGAGACGTCCCCCTCCCTGTCTCTCTGCAACCCCCAACCACCCACCCACCCACTGGCAGGGAAGTGACCTTGGCAGGGCCTGACAGAAAACTGGCCTGGAGGGGGATCCACGGAGCTCCACGCCAGCCCACTGAGCCAACCCACTCAGTCTGTGCAGGTGTACAAACGCCTGGACAAACACACACAGAGACGGCAGACACACACACACACATGCCTGCATGCATGCATAACCACAAGACCAGGGAAGGCCTCTGAGCAAGCAGATGTCCTCACAATTCCCATCCTCCTGTTCTTTCAGATCTCTCACCCTGCCGTTTCCTTCTCCATCATTGTTCATTCATTGCTGGACTCTGTTCTTTTGTCTGTCTGATGAATCACAGAGGTAAATTACTAAAAAAAAAAAAAAAAAAATCAAACAAAATGGAATCAAAAGTAAAAAAAAAAAAAGACCTTTATAAGCCTTCAAAGGTATAAGAAGAAATTAATCTGTAAATATACAGTGACATCTCATGGGAAAAAATATTTCACAAGACAGAACATTTTACTAAATAACAGGAATTTAAAAAGAGGAAAAATGCTACACAACAGCTCAAAAACAAACAAACAAATGAAAAACAACTTACAAATTTTCCAAGCAGAACAAAAAAGAAAACACAACTGGTCAGTTCTAACAAGCTGAATGTCTGCTTTGTTTATTAAAGTTTGATTTATTTTTGGGTCTTCAGTATTGTAAGAGTGTCTCAGGTTCATGTTCATTGTGGTGCACACAGTGATACAAACTAACCATGAGCCTGTTTTATCCTTTGAACCAGGCTGATAAAAAGCCTGAAGGCACCTGATCTTCTATGTATGCTGAACTTACCAGTACTGGTCCAATTGTACTCTCAAATATTAAACCATCTAATTAAAGGTGGTTGTGACAGCGAGTCACCATTATATTTGCTTATGTGTTTTAATTGACATTTGTTTTGGATAATTTTCAGTTGACAGGTTGTATTAAAATAAGAAAATAAACAGTCAATGATTGAGTACCAGTTTAAATATTTATTTATTGTTTACTTTATTTACTGTTGGAGGCATACAAACAATTGTTTGCTGTCAGCCATGGGTGTGTCTACCTTGCACTGCATCTGCCTGCGCCACCCTATGACAGCCAACAGCCGACACCCAGAATGCTTCAACAGAAAACAGATCAGGGTTATTTCAAAGTTACTGCAAACAATATACCTGACAGTTAACTGTAACATAGAAAAGGAAGGATTGTTGCTGCAGCCATTTACTCACCTCTGCCTCTTCCTGGTCTATGGTTGTGCGCAGGGAAATTGTGTCCCGGGACCTGCAAACAATTTATTAGTTCCGCCTGGGAAGGCAGGAGGTGAATGGGTCTGGAGAAACCATTTTTTTGTTTGTAAGTGAAAAGGGTCAAATAATGCATTAAATGTGATGAGGCATGAAAAAGAGTAGTGAAGGTTTCTAAATATTGTAAATATTTGTCTTATTTTGTTGTTGATATTGTATTGTGGTTTGATGTTTGTATTTTGTCTGGGTCCTGAGTCTTGTGTAGAAGGGTTTGTTCCAATTAAGTTCATTTTTCCCAGGTTATATAAGCTTCTCTGTGTCAGTCAGTTGTTGTTGGTTGTAGGATGAGATATGTGTTGGAGCACAAGTGAGCACCAAAATAAAGTCACGGTAAATTAATGCCTTCTTGACTCCTGGTCCTCCTTCTGGGAAGTTTACCTCCATGGCCGCTTGACCAAACTGACAGTGGTAAAGAGGATTCTGTATAGGGTTGCCAACCGTCCCTTAAAAAACGGAATCGTCCTTTATTTAGAAAAAATGTTACACGTTCCGTATTGAACTGATAAGGAACGTTATTTGTTCCGTATTTTCGAGAGAATTAAATATTCCTCACAAAATAAATCAATGTCATGTAAATGGACGGCAATCTTGTCACTCTGTTTATTCTTTTTCTTTTTTTTCATTTTGGTCACCAATGAGCTACCAATACACTCGAAGGGGGTGGATCAATAAACGTGTCGTATCAGCTCATTGGTCAAGGTGGGCCACTGTTACCGGAAACACAGGACAGCGTCAACAAAGCAGCACATGGATGTTGCCGGCTTAGACTCCGAGCACTTTTTTGACGACAATGAGGCTCCCACAAGCAGTAATGCTACGACACCCCCCAAAAAGAAGAAAAGACGATTACAAAAATACAGACAAGAGTGGGAAAAAGACCACACGTGGTTGGCTAAGCACAACCAGTATTTGTTGAGGAAAGATTTTGATTTTTTTTTTCCACTGAATAAATTGTGGAATAATTGTTTTATGTGCATTTGTTTTACACATGCATTAAATTTAAGTTGATTAAACATCCTGAGTTGGGGAAAAAAAAACACCGAGTGGGTTGATGTGGATGTGTGCGGGGGGTGTTCCTTATTTTTTTTCCAGGGAGTTGGCAACCCTAATTCTGTAGCAAATTTAAATGTCAAATTTACTTTCAAATCATTTTATCAACTTGTAGTGGTCTTGTACTTCTGGTTTCCAAAAGAAAAAATTATAATATTAATAAATCAAAGACCTGGTGGGGCTTGAAATAAAGTAGCCAATAGATAACAAACCTGTTTCGTTATCTATTGGCTACTAGATTGTCAATCACACTTCTGTACGTACTACGTAGTTTGCTTAGGCCTCAGTACTACTGCACGCGGAAACACAGTGAAGCGGAGGGGAACCGAGACCGCTTCCATTCGGTGACCTTGTTAACCTACATGATGTAGTTCACACCAGACATGGAGCGCTGTGAAGTGATCATTTCGGCGTCGGGTTTTTTTTTTTGCGCAAGCCGTGAGCGTTCCGTGTCAATTCTGGCAGGAAATAACACCAAGACACATGAGACAATCCGATTCTTCAAAATAAAATACAGCGATTGACAAATAAGATCAGAATTGTGAATCTAAACAGACTATAGAGATTAAAATAAACACAACACACCTACACAAACAACCACACAGCGCAACAGAGTGTGCTGACTACGTTGAGGGGGGCGGGGTTTTTGGGTGTCTAAACAAATGGGGAAAGAGTAAGAAAAAGAGTTGAAGACGAGATGAACGATGTCAAATTAAAAGCATGAGTAACTAAAACAAGTGTTCTTCAATCATTTTTTTATGTTATTTACTTACCCATGGTGAAAAAATAGCTCTGAATGAACAGAGGAGCAGAAACTCTTGTGGAACAGCGCGGAGAAAGACGTGTCTTATGTGAACAGGGGAAACACTGAGCAGTGTGCAGTGCATCAGGCTTCACAGTGATCCATGCTGCTACTAGCATTTCAGCACTTGTGCTGACAATAAACTACCTTTTACCATTGATGACTCTGAGATGTTTGAAGAAACAAAGTTGTAGTAGTTCCACAAAAAACTCCAGCGATGCCGATAGTAAACAAAACTACGCAATTCACGATTCACCGAGGCGTTTCTACCATTGGGGGACGGGGGGCTACAACACGTGTGCTACTCGAAAAATGACAAACAGCTGTTGGAACAAGTCCTCCAACTCATACGCCCATAGTTGACGTTTGTCCATGCACTCGAATACGACCCCATGGAGCGTTTTCTATGGTTTTACCACCCTCAGCTCCCCCTTTCGGTAAAATGGGAACAGATACTTTTACAGAACAACAGAAAACTTGCTTTCCGCCCTTAATGAGCTGACAAAGGGTTAGGGTTAGGTCGAGCTGGGTTGCGGCTTGATTCTTTTCTTCCGGCCCGTTGTTCCACCGGCATCCCTAGCAACAACCTAGTAACCACTCAAACCTGAGAAAATGTACGTTGAAACGAAAAAACTATTTACCGTTTCCATAAACCAAACAAATATTATGAAAATAAAGTTTATATTTCTCGCTAGAAATGTTATCAAAACAAGTCTAAAGCCACTGTCTATTTTGAAATAGAACAATTTCTGCCGAAAATTGAGGGAAAGGCCGCCATGTTTCTCTCATTTTGCCTGCGAGAAACTGCAGTCAGCATAACCACCGCCAGAGGTCGCTTTAAATACGTCACCCTTGGTCGTAATTTGATGACTGGACATACGACCACTGTGTACGTTTTGCTTTGGAGGACAGTCTGGCTGTTGAGCTTCTCATTCAAGACAAAATCCTATTTACCACCTTTAAGCTACATATTTAAACAAATTCATTCGTTGTCAAGTGCATTTTCTGTAATATCATTATTCTGAAATGCTTGAACTAATACTGTAAAGTTTTTTCATGTACTTTGTCCTAAATTATCTTGTTTTACAGCTGATTGCCACCATCTTGTTGCATCTAGATCTCATGATTACCAACATTTAAAGATAACATCAACACAATCAGCAATTTTACTGCGTTTCTGGCACATGGACTCTTGACGGTGGCTCAGCTTTAATCTGTACAGTGAGAGAAAAAATGTTTATGAAAGTTGTTTAAAGTATTACACTTTGAGAGAGTTTGTAATCACAAGATCATATTAAATGTTGTTCCGTCTGTCTTTCAGTCAGTGACACAGATGTACTGTAGTAAGATATTTAAAAAACATGTATGAATCTGAAATGTGCACGTCATTGAGCTCTTTGCTGGTTTTCTTCTCAGACATGCATCAAGCAGAAATAGTGTATTTGGTATGAATATGCCTCAACACATCAGTAGTCATGTGGTACACAACAGTGCATAGTCTCCAGTTAAAAGCAATACATTCACTTATGTGTTTTAACCCCCAGCTGGTATAACTCAGAGAAAAATTTCAACAGCTGGTTGAAACAGATCAACAAAATTACATGAAATTATCTAAAACACGCAGAGGCGTTACATCACATGACATCAGAACCCTCATTAACAGCCGCGCAACCGAGAGCACGTCTTTACAAAAAATATATTTAGGCCGATCTTTGGTGTTTTGATTGAAATGATTTCAAGCATGTGTGTGTTAATTAGTCTGTAAAATGCAGGTCAACATTTCTTATCAGATAATGGAAAACACAACAATCAGCCACAGAATTATGACCACTTACTGGCAAACATTAAAGAGGCAATTTCATACTAATTTCAGGACTTTCAGGACTATTTTTTAAGTATTAACCAGTAATATGAAACATTTTATATCTAAAAAACGTCAGGAAACACTGATTAACAGACCTTTCAATCTGTCTGCATGAAAATTCGGGTGGTTCTGGCTCCTTCCGTCAGGCTTCTTCGTCAGAAACTTGTTCTTAGTCATTGTTCGAATTTGCTGGACTCTGATTGGCTAACAAACTAGCCTATGAGAGCAAGGTATACTGTTTCTTGCCCCGCTGCGCATGGTAACGTCAGACGTCGTGTCTTCCTGTTTTCTACGTCTTATGCTAACAGCTTTTAGCCAGCAGCATGCTAGGCGTGGTTTCAATTGTAGGAGCTGATGAATACTAACGAACAAAGGAGTTGTGATGAAACAGATACAGGTCGATCGGACTCGGGAGGACTTGGGTTTTATCACCACCTGCGTAGTTTGAGAGATTAAAACTGAAAGAGAAGTTGTTGACCTGTTTTCACCCACTATGAAGGTAAGAACACCTGTGGAGCTAAAATATTCAACAGAAACCTCAGAAAAACTGTTTTTAATGGAAGGGACTCTTTAAAAACATTTGTGTTTCTAACAATGAAAGATGTCCAGTAAAAGAAATACGCTTGTGTGGAAGTGAATGTTCTATATTTGAGATTAAAAGCACTCAAGGGAGTTTTCCAGTTGGCAAAAATCCAGTCAAACAATGAATTAATGCAACAGGATAATTGCTGTATCTCAGGTTGATGTAAGAAGTAATACGGTCTTCAGTTGAGTGTTTGTCTGAGCAAACAAGACAAAGTAGTTTGTTAGTGTTAGACCAGTCAAAGTCCCCTTAATGATGGTACGCTCCACCAAAAGTACCAAAGTTGTTCCACTAGCATCATAAAGGTATCACAGAGCAACGAGGTGACTTGATCACATGAGTCAGGTTTTCTTTTAAATAATAAGAATTTTCAAGTACATGTAAAGCACTTATCTTGGAAAGACATGGTACCAGAAAACAAGTCAGTAAGGGACACTATGGGTTCAGACATTTTTGCAAATGTTACTTTGAAAGATGGGAAGTAAGGCTTGGCGGTATGGCAAAATTTTCATATCACATTTTTTTTCTAAATTATATAGGTTTTACGGTATTTGATGGTATTTTATACGACCAATGTTACCCACATTATCTTTCACACTATCATAAATAATTCCGTACTACAGATGTGGCTCCTCTTTTTGGAATACGTTTTTCTTGGTCAGTAACCTGTCTTAGCTGTTCACCGGTATACTGTAGCAGTTTTCACCCAGCCCTAATGGGAAGTATAACAGCAAATAGCAAAACCTTTTTTTACATATCAGAGCTATGGGTTGTCTATAGATTTTCTGGAAATATTGTAATTTATGCACTTGAATATGCTTCTAAATAATAACAGAACTTTACACAATCTGAATGACAATGAGCATGTTTTCCTGTTTAAACCATGTTAATGCAAACATGACGTGTGAGATGAATCAGTCCTAAAATCGGGTTCATTTTTATCCCCCCATGTTTTGAAAATCATACAATATAACGTGTGATTTTGCGACAGGCTGTTAAACGGACAGTGGTGCAGAGGCCATCTAGTATCAGAATTCTAAGAGAGGCACAGAAAAACCTTGACTTGTGTACATAAAAGCAAGAGCTTCTCATTTTATGTGTGTTGGCCTTTGTGTTGTGCATTCACAATAGGAACCTACTGAAACTGCTGGAGATAAAGAGAAGCTCCAGGGATGAGCACTTTATTGCCTACAAACCAGGGTTATCTTACAAAATGAATATGCATCTGGTCTGTTCTAGTTTCAAGGCTTCAATTTGATTCTTCTGCTTTGAGTTTTCTCATTGTTACTTCTTGTGTTACGTTTAATTCACATTCTATCAATTTTCCTGCCCTTTTAAAAATCTCACTATTGAAAGCCTGTAAGAAATTTGTAAAAGCAAACAACATTTTAAAACATGACCTTTTATTCAAAATGGAAAGAACCTTTGATAAAAGAAAGAAGACACAGCATGTTTTTACTGACTAAATTCACCACCACAAACTACAATTATAGAATATTGTCTTTGTTTCAGTATTTCTCTCTCTCTTTTCCTTCTAGCCCATCCCTCCCGACTTGCTGTAAAAAGAGGGTTCTTGTCTGATTTGACTTTGAATTGGATTTGGAGTCTAAAATCTAAAGACAAAAGAAGAGAGCACATAACACACATTTTTCAGGCTTGCTTTGCAGTAGTGACATGCTTTGCCTCCTCAGCACAGATTTTGCAAAGTGTGACTAAATGATGAATGGTGTTAGTTTGATGAGATTGGGTCAGATGATGCAAGGGAGAAGAGTGTAATGATAATGCTCTTCTTGATGTCTTACAGCTTATTATGCAGCTTGGCAAATGATCTCCCAGGCACCCACGCCTTCTTTTGAAGTACTCCCACCCCAGGGTGGCACATTAGCAACCTGTCTGGAGCTGGCGTGTAGCCTTGGAAGACATGCTTGTGTGTCAGGTGTTGAAAAAGCCATGCTCTTTGGAGAAGGATGGAGCAGATCTGCGTACCTGACCTTCTCAACACTCTCAGAAATAGAGGTACGAGAAAAGAACATTTTTGTACATATAGGTAAATTGTTTGAAAATGTTCCCTCAAAAGTACAATATTGGTCTTTAAAAGGCCAGAAATGCCCATCTGAGTGTTCAAATTGGAATAGGCCCTTCCCCAATACCCACACTTGCAACAAGTGTGTACCCTTTAGTCCAGGTCCATTTTTGTACCTTATGAAGTTGTTCCACTAAAACTGTAAAATTATGCCACGTTTTGAAGTCTAAAACCAACATTCTGAAACATAATATTATAATATTGAAAATGATGGAAGAAACTTAATAAAATGGAGATTAACCAGCCTTGACCAGGTTGCAGGGGCAGTTGAAATTGTATAAATTTGTACTTTATATCAATTTGAACCCTCAGAGGGACATTTCTGACCCTTTAAAGACCAATATTGTACTTTTGAGGGAACATTTAAAAAAAATTATCTATAGGTACAAATCTGTTCTTGTCCCATACCTCTATTTCTGAGAGTGAAGGAACCTCCCTGCTCCATCTATTACTGTGACCCCTCCCCTCTATGTCAGTCAGACCATCTCCTGTCATCCTCATTTCACTCACACATTCTAGTCTTCACATGTCCTGTGACCAGTTTATAACAATGAATGTCCATGCTTTTAATGCAGTTATGTAATACTGGGGTTTGAACCCTTCAATGCGAAAAGCAGAGTGTAAAATTAAGCCAAGATGATACAAAAATATAATTTTACAATGAATTAAAGTTGCATGAATTTCATATGTAAGAATCTGCAAATCTGTTGCAGCTTTTGTAAGTGGATCTGTTTGTATTTGTATTTCCACACATTTACGTCCTTACGTTCTTTTTTATCTCCTATACTAACAATGCTAGAAGAAATACTGTGTGATTATGATTGTCCACTTTAAAAACTAAACATGTCTGCATTACTCATTTAACTGTTCTTTAAAATGGTCCTTAAATGAAAGTGATATTACTGTTTAGTTAGTTAGTTTCAAGTTACATTCAATTGTACATTAAATTCCCAAGATTGGTTTGTTTCATATGGTGGTTAAAGGAATTGTTGGGTGTTTTTGATGTGGAGTTTATTGTATATTTATAATTAAGTATCTTTCATTTAGTAGACTGCAGCCAGAACTATTTCTGTTTTGAAAATAAAGAAGAAATCTGGTTTAGTTTATTAATTTACCTTACAGGCAGAGGTCAGAAATCAAACCCAGTTACTAACCTCTCACTGAGCCTTTACAGTTTAAAGCAGAACTAAGTAAGTTTTGCTCTCGCTCTCCCCCTACTGGTCCCCTGTGAAAGCTCACTGTCGTAACGTTCCCCCGCCGCCCCCGCAGACGCAGATGCTCTGCCGATGTTCACCCGCGACTGAGCTCTCTCTCGGTCCCAATCATGTTTCCTTTTTTTCTGCTCGTCGGTCAAAAGTTTTTTCGTTCTTTTTGGTTGAAATCTTTGCGCTCCTAAGGGTGGCGTTGCTAACAACGACAAGGGCTTCATGCTTGTATTTATGTACGTGAGTGTGAGTGCCGTAAAGCAGGTTTGTTCTCGCGAGATTAGTCGGGTCCGATCCACTGAAAGTTGCAAGTGCTGCTTTCAGGACACAGACCCCGGAGGGAGGGGAGGGACCCACGAATCATCCTGCCAAGTCCTTGTTTACCCCCACAGGGACTCTAGAAAACATTTATTGAGGTGAAAAAACTTACTTAGTTCTGCTTTAAAGCTGCTATCCTTAATTTGCATAACAAATTAGCTTAACGTATTTTTTTTTATGACCATTAAAAACGTTTTAACACAGCATGGAGGAAAATATGTTGTGAAGATTAGAAAAAAGACAAAAAAAAAATAATTAAGGGGTTCTCCTGTATTTGTCTAAAAACATCAACCAATCAAATGGTTCGGCCCGAAAGGAACGATTGGACAGTCTCTCCAGACATACTGACTTCTGTATTTATTTGACTTCTATGCTCCTAATAAACTGAGACATATTACTGCAGAACACCACTGCTGGGAGTGTTCGCCGCTCTACCATGTCACAGCAGGAGAAACAGCCGCCGGCTGGTTCCGCATCAGGTTCAGGACAAAGTAACAATTAATGTCAGTTGTTTGTTGTTATATTGTTTTCACTTACTGGTGATTCCACCATGTTACGGTACTTGAATGAACTGCGGACCAGTGTCTTGCACTCAGTCATCTTCAAGGGCTACGTGTGTTTCCAAACCTGAGGGGGCGTGGCTTAGAAATTCTACCGGACGGGAGGGGCGAGAGTTCTGTGACTTTGTTGACAGTCTAAGCTAGGCAGTTTGAAATCAGGGATATCAACTTTAAATGAACATTTGAAACAGTTACAGCTTCCACATACTTGTAGCTTCTTTCCAGGTACAAAGACATCTGGACTAGAACTCAAAGAACTCAAGGAGGGGGAAAACAAGTTGAGGTCCAATACTCTAATCATATTTAACCATTAGTTTGTGGGTCCAATGTTATAATAACGATATACAAACAGAGAATAATTGATAAATAGCGTATATAATGAAAATAATTAATTATAAAATAATTATTTGAAGTCAATTATAGGCTGAATGTAAATACATTTACTTTTAGTCCTGCTTAAATTAGGTTTAACAGTGATCAGAGTATGTCACATGATTCATGAATATTTTCTCTGTATCTCTCAATATATTATCTGTCTACTCTACAGTGTTTTCTCATTTACTAAGCGTAGCATCTCCTTAACTCTGTTCCTATTATTGTCCTGCTTACATTTGTTTGGGTTTAGGTGTGCCAGTATGTGTTTATATGGATGTTTCTGTACCTGGATGTTCTGTTACATCTAGGCTGAAGAACAGCTAGTAAGGAGGCTGGTGGGCGTATGTGTCAGAGTATATATAGTTATATCTATATGATCATGCAATATTGGGTATGGGTTGGTGGTGAGGCATCTGGGGACTTTTGTTGTCGCTTTTATCATTTTCATCCTGTAAAAGAATTTATGCTGCACATGTAGTCTGAAAGGATGGATGGATGGATGGATGGATGGATGGATGGATGGATGGATGGATGGATGGATGGATGGATGGATGGATGGATGGATGGATGGATGGATGGATGGATGGATGGATGGATGGATGGATGGATGGATGGATGGATGGATGGATAGGTGTATGGATGGATGGATGGAGAACAACAATAATATGATCTAACTGTCAGTTAATTAACTCAGTAATTTACTTTTTTTTCATCTCTGTTCATTTTCCTTCAATCCCCCATCTTCTATCAGCCATCTGATCCGTCCCTCTTTGCAGTCAGAGGCCCTACACTATCTGAGGTGAAACAGAACAAATAATAGGAAGATGGTTGATGGATCAAGTTCATCATTTCCTTTTTTCTTCTCTGTCCTGTCTTACGTTCTCTATTACCTCTAGCTCTTTCAGTCCACTTCACCATAAATCTAGCTCTATGTAAAGTGGTATGAGCTCCATCAGCCATGCAGATGAGTTCCTTTACCTTAATTAGAGCTCCCAGGGGAGTAGGTCTGAGCTGCAAAAGCATCAGTTCCACATACCACAGTTATGCCTTTCATTAAGGCTGGCAACACCAGGAGGCAAACTGACACAGGCACAGTAGCTCAGGGATTACACAAAAGACAATTTTGAGCCTGTCATTATAGAAAAATGTTCCTGCATGCTTTTGAACATGCAGGTAGTTACACAGCAGGCAGAAATGTGGAATTTTAGTGTCAGAGCAGAAATTACAACTCCAATGAGATGAAGGGAAAGTGTCTAACAAATGGCTTCAAAACTGCATAATGCAAATATCTGCAGAGAATTCATCAGTTCAACCTGTTCCAAGAAAACATTTAGATAAAAGTCAGATTATCTATCAATTGGCAGAACATATGATCAGTCACATTCTGAAAGATTGCTTTGAAAAAAAAACTAAACTTACATCAAAGTGGCCTAAATTTTGTTAGATTTTGATCTGAAAATCAGTCAAAAGTGGATTTATTTTTTTAATCGCATGAATTAAAAGACAAACAGGAGAAACTGTTAGCTGCTCCACCCCCTTCTAACCTCAGTGTAAACAGTGCAAATCAATGTATCAAGTGATCAGATGGTTTAGAGATCAATAGATCAATAAATCTAGACATTTTTAAAATAAAAGCTTAATTAACTTACATGCATGATGCTTGTAAAGGATTTTAAATCATTAATGAAACTAACATTCTATGTGACTGTATTTTTCAATTTATAGTTGAGCAAGTCATAAATATAGTGGATTTTATTTTAATCGTTAATTTATCACTTTATATTGTTTGGTTTCTTTTGTAAATTGGACAATAGTTAAACATGACAAAACTTTTACCCTTCACATTTTCCTTTTTAAAAACTATAAAATTGTTGCTGATAGTTGGATAATCGATACGTCACTTTTGAAGACGACTTTCCATTTTTCATATTAGTTTCTTTCTTTAGCGTTACTATCACTTGCTGTTGCTATGACAACCAAGCGTCAATATAGTAGCTAAAAAAGGCTGAAGGAAAAACAGCTCAAGAAATGTTCACAAAATCTTTTCAGTTGGACAGTTTTTTATTTTTTTATAAGTTGCTCCCCATGTTTCTCTCTGCTCCCTTTAAACGGGGAGGTGCTGCCCCCCCTCAGCCCGGGGCGCTCCGCTGCGCTCCGTGAGGGGGCACACAGGGACTTTGGGATCTTTGAGAACGGACGCGTCGGAAACCTCCCCGGAGGAGGCCCCATGTAATTCGATGCATGCTGTTAAAGCTTAGAGTATATTGTCTTCCCTTTTTGCTTATGAAGCCTCCACCCACCGGCCCACCCTACATTTAGCGGATCATGTGACTCGGGTAAGTCATTTGCAAGTACAACAGTTCTCTGTGCGCTCCCATTCATTTCCTGAGAACTGCCCGAGCCGAGCAGCTGAGAGGCAGAAGGGGAGGGAGCTTCTCGCTTCGCAAACACTCACACACACTCACGCATTATTACACACACATACACACAAACACTCGTACATTCACGCAGAGTGAGAGGAGAGAAGAGGGAGAGGAGGAGACGAGACAGAGAGGACTGTAGAAAGGAAAACAGTCTCCACGGCTCTGCAGCTTTTGACAAGGTCTGTGCGTTTTTCTTGTCCTGTTCCTGTGCCTGGTGCCGCTGTGTGCGTTTTATTTGTCACGTTGTTGCGCTTTGTGCTTGTGCTCAGTGCGTCTCGTTCAGCTGTCATTGCTCTGTCAAAGCAGATGACAACTCAGATCACCTATCACATTGTGTTTGGTGTCCGCCAGTGAAGGGGGTAGGGGGGGAGGGGAGGGGGGAGGGTGAGGATAAGAGACCCTGGGTGATGGTCACAGTACATAAAACATCTCTTCTCACTGTGGAAGCGCTGCATCAGGAGTTTTAAGTGCCGGCACAGGTTGTGCTTTAAACCTCCTTCCTCCCAGAAGTCCAAAGCAACTTCTGAGTGAATCAGCTGAACAGTGTAGAAGTGTTCAGCAGTAACACTGACTGAGTGTCCTGATGGGGGACACCAGAGTGAGACGGCACTGTAAAAACTCCCGCAACACTTCTCACAGTGGAGGGAAAAAGTTTGCTGCTTGTCAGAGTTTTGAGCATGCCTTTAGTGAGTTGTGTATGTGTGACTGGTGTGGGTGTGCATTTCGTGTGAAACACTGTGGTGTGTGTGAGCGAACGGCTTGTTTGCCTGCTGCAGCCTCACTGTAGCAGCTTAGACACAGAGAGACGGGCTGCTAGCAATGGGTTAAACATTAGAAGGCTCGGGTAGCAGAGGAAGGACACTGGTGTGTGTGTGTGTGTGTGTGTGTGTGTGTGTGGGAGTGTTGCACGGGTGGTGTCTTGGATGTCATCGACAGTGCTCTCACTTCCAGGGTAATAGTCATTGGTATTGATGGGTGGCTGTCACCGAGGCAGAGAGCCACCAGGCAGGGGAGAGTGGCCGGGGGCTGGCCCTTGGCTGTTATTTTCAATTACAGGGGTCCAGGCCAGAGCTGACAGCAAAGGCATTTGTACATCTAGTGAGGGAGGAGAAGGATGAGAGTGTGAGTTATGTGTGTGTAGAAAGGGTGGGTGGGCAGAAGAGAGAGTGGGAGGGTAATGAGAAGAGGTGGGAGGGGGGTGAGACTCTGTCCTCTGCTCCTGGGTTTGATGTGGAAACTAAGCTGCGACCTCTGTGACTACACTCTTGCGATGTAGCGCGAGGCCCTGACTTGTCTTTATCTGCGTGTCAACTGACGGGTGTTTAACTCTGGTTGCATCCACAGTAAGTTAGTTAATCAATAAACTGTGTATATTATGTAAACTCCTGCTACGTGTACTCAGTAATACCCTCCATCTGCTTGGATTATGTTCCATTAAACATTTTCGTAGTATTCAAAAGTCCAAGAAAAGTTTCCCAACGAGGATTAAGGATATATCTATCCATTTCTACAGAAGGGGGAGGAGTTTGGTGTGTGTGCATGTGTGGAGGAGACCCCCTGCTGCTCTTGGATGTTCACCGAGGGAGATTAGTGCCTGTTTAAAATCTCACTTACACCCATTTACAAAGCAGCTTTCTTCCTGAGTTTAAATTAACATGCTGATATTATCACATGTGTCAAATAGACTTACTACCGACCACAGAGTTTAGGTGGGCCAGTATGGATATATTATATTATATTATATTATATTATATTATATTATATTATATTATATTATATTATATTATATTATATTATATTATATTATATTATATTATATTATATTTAAATGATGATCTGGAAAGTGTTTGCTAACCAACAGTTCAATTCTTTGTCTCAAACTTTCATCATTGAGCACATCACTGAGTGAGTTTTAAGAAGTCAGTTTCAAGTCATTTCAATAATGCCAATGATGTCTTCATAATAATAACCACCAGGAATATTTTCTTCTTTTACTCTTGTATCCAGATTGTTTTAAGGTTACAGAAAAGAGGTGGATCTTCCACAGCATGATGTTCTAGTATCACATCATATCATTAACCATCTCTAATTAAATCATGGACATACATACAGATAGATGGAGATACATACAGATGCAAAATACTTGCCTGTATTTTACAATACTATAGATTATCACTATTAAATTGAAAACTATCATTTTTTGGTGAACATTGTGATGCTTCACACATGCTGTTGTTTTTCAGCTGTATCTAGCTGCTCCGAGCTCATCCCCCACTCTGCGACAGGGTCCAAGGGCTTATCATAGAGTGGTGTGTGTGTTGGTGTTTGTGTGTGGTTGTGGTGGGGAGACTCAATTAAAAAGTCAGTCACTAACAGATAGAGTCTATCTGTCAATCAGCAGTTCTCTGCCCAGGACATTTAATTGCTCAGAGAGATTCCTCTGTTAAAGACATCATCTGCTGGCCACAGATCACAACACACAAGTAAAGCTCTTGTTGACAGATTGAAGCTTTCAAGGAATTAATGCTTTGGTTTATTCATATTTACAACATGCAGACACTGATTCTTATTCAAGGAGATGAAACTCCCCGCATTACCCCCTAATCATACGGGTTAACTGTTGGCATATTGAGTGACTGCTTATTGATCCAAGGGGGTGTTATGGAGTGTATAAGCATTGATTGCAGATAAACTGCAGTGTACTACAGTATCTTTCTGGATTCATGTGGGTCTCTAACTATAAGCCAAGGCCAAAGAAGACAGAGGAGATTTAAAGTGGAAGGTTACGCTCAACATGTTTGTTGTTGAGATTCTGTATTTAACATAAAAATAACTTTATATACTGACAGATGAAGGGATCATACTTACTTGCTGCTGATTGGTTATGAGTAATAAAGCGTTTAATGCAAGTTGCTTGGCGTTCTCTGAGGATGCAAGACTTAATATAGAAAGGTGATGCCTGCAACGTCTCTGGACTGTTATTTCATCATGTCAGAAAATGACAAAGTGTTCCCGGTCTTTGTGTTTTCTCTTGTGGACCCAACCTTTGACACGGGTCCTCAGCGCACATTTGTTTACCAAATTGAGTTAAGTCTGCAGCCACGCAGAGCTCTGGAGCACGTGTGTTTAAGGACTGAGAGTAAGAGAGAGATGAAACACTAAAAGTGTTGTGCAACTGCTATCTATCTATCTATCTATCTATCTATCTATCTATCTATCTATCTATCTATCTATCTATCTATCTATCTATCTATCTATCTATCTATCTATCTATCTATCTATCTATCTATCTATCTATCTATCTATCTATCTATCTATCTATCTATCTATCTTACAGTGATGTGTTAAAGCACCTTGAGCCTTTTCTTGTTCTTTGAAATAATGACACAATCTCTAGAGTTGCACACTCAGTTCTAACAGGAACTGACTCACTTTGCAGAGAGCTTGCCCCCAGACTCTGATTTAAAGTTGCTTGACATGTTTCCATGGCTAGGATGGAAAGGTATGCCAGCAGAGTGGCTCTCTATCTCTGATGACGTTTCCTCTCTCTACCCACTGTGCAATTTACTTTAGCCAAATATGGTTGGCTGATAGGCGGAAGGAGAAAAGAAATAAAGCCAAGTGGAAGGGATGGAGGAGCATCTGAAGTCAGCATTTCCATAGTGTTTTGGATAATTTCTGTGCTGTCTTTACAAAAGCAAGTACTCCTTACAAAATCTTTGGGGAGCCGCTTCTCTTTTGTCTCAATGCATATGGTTTTTGAAGACCTACGTAAGGATGCATTACAGATATGAACTGGGTTTCAAGTTCTAGGCTACTTTTGGTCAGCTGTCAGGAGATGAAGTTATGCAAACACGGTTTTGGAAAACTATGACTCTCCACTTCTTTGACTCCAGAACAGTCAAGTGTAAGTACATAACATATTTCTTCTTTTTTTATCTGCTTCAAACAGGTAACATCATTGTAAAATATTATCTCAAAAAAGAGCTGAAAAATATTCTATGTGAGTAGTTGAGTAATGGAGGTAAACACAGCTGCTGGTTTTTATCGAGTAGCTTTGGAGTGCTGTAGTGGATCAAATCAAAGCGAAAAACTCGATGAGTCCAAAAAACTGCACACATTTGAAGTAGTACGTATCAGTGTGTTGGAATGTTTTGGTTGTTCTATTATTGTCCATTTCTAAATGCAGCATGTTGAAATGAATTTGGTCGTGTCAGCACAAAGTCAAGTTAGATAGGGTGCAACTTTGTGATGTATTCAGATGACGCTGCTGGGAGCTTTTACTGCAAGCGTTAAAACTCCTGAATGCTTTTTATGTCTGCATGTTCACAACTGTTTGTATCACAAGAGCTAGGAAGTAAGGGAAAAAGTAAAAGGAAGAGAAAATAAAGTGAGCAGAGATTATTTCTACACGAGTTGTTCACAAGGGACGCTGTATATGAGTCAGTGTATTGGTGCCCGTGCATGTTTGGATGGTACAGTTAATGTAGAACATCTAGGTCGATTTCTGAGAGTGCCTCCACATGTGCCATTCAGATGACCAGGTATTGTGAGAACTGTATAGACACTGTACGTGTGTTGAGAGAGGGAGGAATGCATTTAGGCATAGATGATGGAAAACAAGCTCTCACACACACTATCCAAGTCTAGGGGCCTTAAGAAAAGCAGAAACATACTAATGCCCCTTTTCCACCGACAAATCGGCACGGTGCGCTTGAGAGCGGTACAGTATAGCGCGGATCAACTCGCTTGAGCCGGTGGAAACATAAAGCGGACGTAAGTGGGGAAATGGGCGTCCCCATCTGGCTATGAAAAGTGGCGTGTAAAAGTCTTTGTCACAGTGCGTGAAACAACAACAACAATGGCGGATATACGTGTGTTTTTGTACTTTGCGCTCTGTCTGTGGTTCATTTTGGTTGGGTTGATTTTTGGTTCTTGTGGAGGAAGTCGCCATTGTCCAAAGTCAATTGTATTTTAAAATAAAATATTTGTATGGTTGCTGGGAGTTTTTTTTAAAGCCTTTTGCGGGAGCGCTTCTATATCACATCACGTGAACACCACACACAGCCGGGCCAATCAGGGGCTACCACTACGTAGGTAGTCGTGTCACTGGTAGCAGTTTACTGGACCAATCAGCAGACAGGTGGGCCTGTGGGCCCCCTTTGGGCTGCTTCGGACCACCGAGGAAGTGGTCCGAAAAAGAGGCCGGGTTGGCGCGGAATGACACGGTTAAGACCCGAGAAAGGCGATGGAAAAGGGTCCGCAGGGGGCTAAAGTGAACCGAGCCGCACCGTGTTCTGTCGGTGGAAAAGCGGCATAAAAGAGTTCCACATTAGGGCAATGGTGGGCTGCCCCATGGTGGGGTGGGGGTTTGTTGGTTGGGTTTGTTGACCATGCTTCTTAACATTATGGTCTAGGCTTTCCCCCCCAACACTGACTATCATTATAGAATAGAATAGAATAGAATAGAATAGAATAGAATAGAATAGAATAGAATAGAAAACTTTATTTGCCTGACACCAAAGGTTTACAGAAATTACTCTTCGACAGGGCTCCACATCATCTTTACACACGCATACAAAAACAATTAAAGACCCACTTCGATCATATTTTGAGCTTTTTAAAACATTCTCAGTGGTCATTAAATTGCAACTATAACATTTTACCCCAAAATCACAAAACCTGTGCTGTTTTCTTTGGAATAGTTTGTCCATACCAGCAGTAGCTCATTAGCAAGTCGCCTTTGTGTGGACAGAAGTTGGTGCAGAGAGTAACTCCGCCCCTTTCCTTGTTGCTAAGAGATCTCTGTTTATGCTAGCGCTATAAGCCCGCCCAATGCATTTCATACATCACTAAAACATTTACACTTTTTCAAATGACTAATGAGTCACAGTGATTTAAAAGCAGAAATACTCCAAAAATAAATTTGGGGCTTAATTTTCTCAAGCTGCATCCCACAAGAACATGTTAACAAGATGAAAAACAAGATGTTCATTGGAGTGGGTTTTTAAATTAATAGAATTTTTTGACATTTCACAGATATTTCATAGTTTTTCACTAAGGTGTCGGGTATAATTTACTATTTTTTGTAGAACTATGCAGATGACGAAACTCTATCAGTTTGAGGTGATTAAGTACTGCAGTGTGGTCAACTTAACCGAGGATCTGTGAACTACGTGTGAATAAGAGACTAGTAAAGAGTCACTGAGTGCATCTGATATTGATCCACCTAAATCTAATCTTATTTTCTCTGTCTCTTTTATCAGTTTGCCTCTGTGGTCTGAAAATGTTATTAGAAAGATGCAAAGCTCATTCTGAGAGACAGTGCTAAGGACATGCATTATTACTTTCATATGACTGCCAAACTGCGTATTTGGGGAAAATCTAGAGAGGCCATATAGTTTGTTTTCCTGGTTTCCTCGTTGACTCCACCTCCTCCTTCTTTCGTACAAGTGAGGTTTCTGTGACTATTTCAGATGCACAGCCACTGACCCTACTTCATTTACAGAGGGAGTGTGTGTGTATGTGTGGTGTCCCTGTGAGGTCACTGTATTATGATGAAGCAAGAAGACGTCTTAGTAAACTGTCTCTCCCGAGGAGCAGCTATGAAGCATCTGATTTTGGTTTTCTCATGCTAAATCTTTAACTTATTCTTTCTTCTTATTGCATCAAAATTGTTGTCAAATGACCATAAATTGTCCAGAATGGTGTTACAAATTGCTTTGACTTGGAAGCCAAAGCTCGCTTGAGTAATGCCACCTCATTTTAGGGCTGTCACAGTCACAGCTTGTTTAGCTGTTTCTCTGCTGCATTTGAGGCACATGATGCAAGAGGATGTCAGACTCTTCTGTTTACCTCTCTCTGGAGCACTGTGGAGGTGTGTGTGTGTGTGTGTGCATGTGTACTTGTGCATGGTTTGTGTGTGTGTTCACTGTAGGTGTGTGTGGGTGGTTGTTTGTGTTGAATGGGTATCCATATTTCTTCTTTCATGGGCAGAGCTGCAACACTGAGAGAGATTTTGTGTGGATGTGAGAGTCTGTCTCTGAATCTAGGATAAATATGGTTCATTGTAGATGCAGGCTGAGGTCACAAGGTTTGTAAGCATGTGTGTGTGTGTGTGTTTGCTAAATTGTAGAACAGAGCAGCAGCTCAGGAAGTCAGCTTTATAAGACGTGCTTTTGACACACAGACAGAGACAGACAAACCAGACAGTGACCGACTCTTCTTTTCGCTTTGAGTGTTTCCTCTCAGAACAAACAGCTTCTTCATTTCCCACAGTTTCACAAGAGACAAGAGGTGGTAACGATGGAGGTGGGGACCTTTCACAATGACAAAATGTACCTCTTTTTTTTAAGTTGTGCAAAAGATTTCATATTTGTTATCTTGAAAACAGATATTGTAGTGACACAATATAAACTTTCCTAAATATTTAATGAATAAAGAAGAAACACCTTAGACACTGTAGTAGAGTTGCACTGAGATAGCATGGTTCCATATTACTCCTGGTTTGTTGTGGTGCTTAAAGGGTTAAAATATACTTTTTGCATAAGCTTTTTCAGCTTACTTCCTTATTCCATAAATATATTGCTGCTAATAAAGTTTGTGCCATTGTGAGTGCTATATGAAAATGACTTTTTTAAAAGCAAATTACCTTGTGTGTATGTGTGTGGTGATGAAGAAGGTAGAGTTAAGTTGCATCCGGTGACCTCATCCCCCTCATCCTGACAGGATTACTGACACAGGATCCCCCCCCCCCCCCCCCCCCCCCCCCCCGCCCCCACCACCACCTTGTTCCAGGTTCCAGCAACTCAAGGGCAATTCACCAGAATATGGGAACTTATTGCACAAGTCTGTCTTATAAAACTTTTATAAAACTCACTTCATAAAACTTTAACTTATTTAAAATTTTCTAGGACTAAGTCAATCCTGGTCTTCATATTATTATTATTGCTCTGCAGAGTTAGTTTTTGTGCACATATACACACTATGGGTGCTCATGCCATTTTATGGACAGATTAATGTCTCCACAAAATGACTAATATGCTGTTTTATATGCTGTTTATAAGCTGTAAACAAGTGAACTTGCAATCAGCATGAATGATAATTGTTTAAGGAGAGAAAAGGTTAGCACACTTTTTTGTTGTTGATCCTGTAATATCAGGTAAACCTGTATTTCAAAATTACACAAACTGGGTTTGATGCTCTAGTTGACCAAATTGTTCAGAATATAAAATGCTTGAAATGTAAAATGGTTATCTAGTAATGCATCCACAGGTACTGTTTCAGAAAGGCCTGGTAATTTGGATCAACTATACATACAGTGGGGCAAAAAAGTATTTAGTCAGCCACCAATTGTGTAAGTTCTCCCACTTAAAAAGATCAGAGAGGCCTGTAATTTTCATCATAGGTATACCTCAACTATGAGAGACAAAATGAGGAAAAAAAATCCAGAAAATCACATTGTCTGATTTTTAAAGAATTTATTTGCAAATTATGGTGGAAAATAAGTATTTGGTCAATAACAAAAGTTAATCGCAATACTTTGTTATATAGCCTTTGTTGGCAATGACAGAGGTCAAACGTTTTCTGTAAGTCTTCACAAGGTTTTCACACACTGTTGCTGGTATTTTGACCCATTCCTCCATGCAGATCTCCTCTAGAGCAGTGATGTTTTGGGGCTGACGCTGGGCAACACGGACTTTCAACTCCCTCCAGAGATTTTCTATGGGGTTGAGATCTGGAGACTGGCTAGGCCACTCCAGGACCTTGAAATGCTTCTTACGAAGCCACTCCTTCGTTGCCCGGGCGGTGTGTTTGGGATCATTGTCATGCTGAAAGACCCAGCCACGTCTTATTTTCAATGCCCTTGCTGATGGAAGGAGGTTTTCACTCAAAATCTTACGATACATGGCCCCATTCATTCTTTCCTTTACACGGATCAGTCGTCCTGGTCCCCTTGCAGAAAAACAGCCCCAAAGCATGATGTTTCCACCCCCATGCTTTACAGTAGGTATGGTGTTCTTTGGATCCAACTCAGCATTCTTTCCCCTCCAAACACGACAAGTTGAGTTTCTACCAAAAAGTTCTATTTTGGTTTCATCTGACCATATGATGTTCTCCCAATCCTCTTCTGGATCATCCAAATGCTCTCTAGCAAACCGCAGACGGGCCTGGACATGTCCTGGCTTCAGCAGGGGGACACGTCTGGCACTGCAGGATTTGAGTCCCTGGCGGCGTAGTGTGTTACTGATGGTAGCCTTTGTTACTTTGGTCCCAGCTCTCTGCAGGTCATTCACTAGGTCCCTCCGTGTGGTTCTGGGATTTTTGCTCACCGTTCTTGTGATCATTTTGACCCCACGGGGTGAGATCTTGCGTGGAGCCCCAGATCGAGGGAGATTATCAGTGGTCTTGTATGTCTTCCATTTTCTAATAGTTGCTCCCACAGTTGATTTCTTCACACCAAGCTGCTTACCTATTGCAGATTCAGTCTTCCCAGCCTGGTGAAGGTCTACAATTTTGTTTCTGGTGTCTTTTGACAGCTCTTTGGTCTTGGCCATAGTGGAGTTTGGAGCGTGACTGTTTGAGGTTGTGGACAGGTGTCTTTTATACTGATAACGAGTTCACACAGGTGCCATTAATACAGGTAACGAGTGGAGGACCGAGGAGCCTCTTAAAGAAGTTACAGGTCTGTGAAAGCCAGAAATTTTACTTGTTTGTAGGTGACCAAATACTTATTTTCCACCATAATATGCAAATAAATTCTTTAAAAATCAGACAATGTGATTTTCTGGATTTTCTTTCCTCATTTTGTCTCTCATAGTTGAGGTATACCTATGATGAAAATTACAGGCCTCTCTGATCTTTTTAAGTGGGAGAACTTACACAATTGGTGGCTGACTAAATACTTTTTTGCCCCACTGTAGAAGATACGGTTTCATATAGGTTCAGTTCAGTTCGTTAAAATGGGCCGATTCATAATGAACATCCTCTCAAAGCACTATAGAAAAACAACAGGTCCGACTCACATCAGCAGGTTCTGACCCAAAACCAGTTTTATACAGACAAATCAATCGAGGTGTCAGTTTCATGGAAATTGAGTAAAAGGTTTCTGTCTGAGGGAATCAGCTGGAACTGGTGACAGTGGAAAGGAACAACTGTCTTTTAACAGGAAAAAACTTTCAACATAACCAGAACCAGTACCAGACCTTCTACCGCGACCCACTGGGGTCTGAGAGGACAGGAAAGAGACACAGAGTTAGACAAAGCATGTCTTCAGACTGCCTCATGTATTAAAAGTAAGCTGGTTCCAGAGGAGAGGAGCCTGATAACTAAAAGCTCTACCTCACATTCTACTTCTAGAAACTTTTTTTTTTAAACATATATTTATTCATTTTGGCAAGATTTTACAGAAATTACAAAAACAAAAAAAAAAAATACAAACAACAGTCTGCACATACCAGGGTAATCTGCAATACAGTCAAGGCAACACTATGCTACAAGTTAGTAATTAAACAACAGCTGGAGGAGAGTAAACACAATGATGTCAATAACGGGTTCAGGCATTCACTACAGTCCCTTCATTTAAGAAGTTTTAAAACAGGCCCCCATATCCGGTCAAATATACTGGATTTGTCCTTATCAATATATCTTAGCTTTTCCAGATGCAGCGCATTAACCAGTTCTCCCAACCACTGTTCAAAGGTGGGAACAAAGTCCATCTTCCACACTCTCAGAATCAGTTTTTTAGCAATTACCGTACCAAACAAAACAGCAGCTCGCTGATGTTTATTGGCTGATGGCAAAGCATCAGAAGCCCCTAGAATGGCTATAAGTGGGTCTGGGTCACAGCGCATTCCAAAAGCCTCTGTAAAACAATTAAAAATATTCTCCCAGAATGATTTAAGTTTACAGCATGACCAAAGTAAATGTGTCAAGTTGCCAATTGCAGAATTACAGCGAATACAAATTGGTGATACAGTGGCAAAAAAACTATTTAACTTCTCCCTCGAGTTGTAGAGTCTGTGGATCGTTTTGAACTGTATAAGATTATGCCTAGCATTAACTGAACAATCATGTACACTTTTCAAACATTCACCCCAGATATCATTAGGTACTTCTAGAAACTTTAAGACACACAGGAATCCTGCAGTCTGTTAGGAACACTTGGGACTATAAGATACAAGCAGAAGAATACAAGATTGATTGTTTAGATTCTGGATATTACAAGGAGACAATGAAGTGATGCTAAAACTGGAGAAACGTGATCTCTCCTTCTAACTCTCTTTAAAACTCTGGCAGCAGCATTTTGGATCAGCTGCAGGTATTTTACAGAACTATTAGAACATCCTGATGATAAAAAAATACAATAATCAAGTCTAGAAGTAATAAATGCATGAACAAATGTTTCTGCATCACTTTGAGTCAGAATCCTAATTTTAGCAACGTTACACAGGTAGAGGAAGACATCTCTGTAAATATAGTTAATTCTTAATATAAGAATTAAAGAAAAAATACTTTTCAGCTCTGATAAAACTGCTGCTGATACATGTTGTTTGCTTTTTAAATACTGTCACAAATGTGCAGTAGTTCAAGGTTTTCTTAGAGCTGGATTTCTTCACAGTGTAACTTGATGTAGATTCTGACACACAGATCGATGAAATCAATACTCATTTTTTGCCATTCTGCCTTCAGCTTGAGTCCATCTTTAGATGTGTCTCCGTCCATTTTACACAACAGTTTTCAGTTAACAAATGCTTATTTTTTGCTTGTACGTTGCATTTTTGTGACAAGCATTTTGTCAATGGTATCCTTCCCATTTAGCTCTTGGAAAGATCACAGAAGCCACATAGTGCCTCATAACCTGCAAATAATCTGTCAGGATCATACTAATCCATATGATGATTAATTGTCACGTGAATAAATAATTAAAAGTCTTTCTAAACTTCTATTTATAGTTATGGAAGAACTGAATTTTCAGAAAAGAAAAGACCACACCTATTTCCCTCCCTCCTTCACTTTTTATTCCAGTACTTAGTTAAAAAGAGTTATATGGATGTTATAAGTTAAGCCCAGTTAGTATCACTGAGACAAGTCAGACAAAATAACTGATGGAGCTTAACAGTTAGTTTTATCCAACAGATTTCATCTGGGTTAAATTGATAAATATCATGAAAATTTGTTTGCTAATTCAAATAATGTGATCATATTTATGACATCTGTTCCTTTCAACGTTTAAGTATGATGTGTTCACTATATGACAGGTTCATTTTATATCTGTTGGGACATTTTAAGTCTCCAAAGCTTTACTGGATCTCCCAGAGGTTAAATCATCCAACACATGACGAGTGTGTTCTCTCTATTAATAGCTGCGTTCATGTAGAAAGTTGTGTTTTTCCTCAGTACACTGGATTTATTCTCTGGGGAAATGAGTGGTGTGTTTTGAGGTGAAAGCATCAGCTGAGTGCGTACTTAAAGGGGTTTTAACCCTAAAGGGAATTTCTCTTTCTCCCTCTGTCTTTTTTTAATCTTACAAGCTTCTCCATATAAGTCAGATTTCGATGCCATTGTGCTTGTCATCACTTAGAGAAGTCCATGTTTTGGTATGTAGAGAGGTAACAACATTCTGTTCTTCTGAATCTTCTTCAAAATTATCGGAAAAGCATTCAAATGCTGCTGTTGTCACTAAAACACAACTTATGAAAGAGAAATTCATATATCATTGACAGACTGCCAGGAATTATTTAAAGCAAAAATAAAAAAAAAACAGGTTGTCAGTTGATTTGAGGGTGAACACTGAGGGAAAGCACACACCTTCAGCTTGATCATTCTGACACCAACTTCTAACTGTTTGGTGGGAAATCAGAAGAAGGGTAATTCCACCAGTTTCATTTAAAGATCAGTTATGACATTACAGGAAGCACTGCTGTACTCAGTGTGTGAAAACAAGTGTTTGACCCCTTATCTATGTCAAGTCTCTCAAATGAGGCATCAGAAGTTGTGATGATGATTCTCCACAGTTGGCAACAAAATCGAAACCAAAAGTCTAGATTAGAATTCAGTAAATCGGTGGAAATCAGAACTGAAAATATTTAAAGTTTCTGTATCATGTTATTTTACAGCTTTCAACACCTGGGATAGACACCATTGGTGTTATATAGTCTCATTTGTCCTGAAATATAATTTATATTCTCGAGTTATTCTCAGACCAGGAAGTAAAACACTCGGTTTAGCTAAAATCCCATCTCTCCAACAGGCCCCTCCCCCTCGTGAGTGCTGTCCCTCGAGCTGCCTGAATAAAATGTTGAATAAATTCTTGTAACTTTCAAAGCCAAATGCACATTTTCCCTGAGACATTTTTAGAAAGTAAAATTCTACAAACAGTGGTGTTTAGTGACTTGCTTCAGACTCTAGCAGCTTGGGGTGTGTGTGGTTAATCTGCAGGGGCAGCACGGACAGGCCGGGCAGGTCCTGGTGTAACATTGTTACATCACTATGTTACAGTCAGTAGTTTTCCAGGAGAGAGTGGAGCAGCTGCTCAGAGCGCAGGATGCAGGAGGATTACTGAGAAATATGTGTATTAAACCAAAAACCACTCTGGAGGGTTTAATAAGGAAATAAAATCACAACAGGGTTAAAAGTGAGGATACTCTGTCTTCTAGTTTTGTCTTATTGTAAATTTTTTTTTAAATAAAATAACTTATAATGAAGCCTCAGTTTGACATGCCTGGATTTAAAAGATGTGTCAACTATTTTTTTTAACAACTATACAAAAATAAAACCAAACGTGACAGTATGTAATGCTAATCACTCCAGACAGTTTGTGTTTGTATTGGTACTGGTTTTATTATACTCCTGTTTTGCAGTGTTGCTAGGCCTTTGATCAAACCAGGTGTCACAATGTTCCTGGTACAGTTACTCTTTAAGTATAAACCCTGCAGGAAACCACAGCACTCGAACGTCTCTCAGGCAGAATCAAACCAACCAGATGAGGTTGGGAACAAAAATGAAACAGGATGAAGTTTATGTTAAGAAAAACAAGCTGTGATTTTATTTAACTTTTATTTTACGGTGTCCACAGAAGTGTCACTTGGGAGATTCTCTAGTTCTAGCAAACATTTTGTTTTGCTAACTTTTCAAATGAAGTTGTGATTGTGAATTCACTCAGCTTTCACTGCTTTTTGAAAAAAGTTACTGCTCTGAATGATAATAAGAGAAGAAGTACCGTAGTGTGCTGGTGCTGGTGAGTGAGCAGTTGTAGGCCACTTATCAGGCCAATGTGTCACTCTGGGGTGTCCGGGGGCACAGAAGGGGGAAGTGAGCCTCAGCAAACAGGCCAGCGGCACACAGTGAAGACAACACACAGGAAATGCTCGTCACACATCACCCCACACCTCTGTCCAATGTGTTTGCACATTAATCACTTGTTTATAATTTGTAACAATCTAAAATGTATGCTTTGCAGCTCTCTCTTGATCCGACTTCACTCTGTTTAGTGGAGGACTGGATGGGAGGGGGTTCTGTTGGCATTCTAGTACTGTATGCTTTGCACTCCACCAGTTCTTGGCTGAGGTCCACANAGAGCGGTACAGTATAGCGCGGATCAACTCGCTTGAGCCGGTGGAAACATAAAGCGGACGTAAGTGGGGAAATGGGCGTCCCCATCTGGCTATGAAAAGTGGCGTGTAAAAGTCTTTGTCACAGTGCGTGAAACAACAACAACAATGGCGGATATACGTGTGTTTTTGTACTTTGCGCTCTGTCTGTGGTTCATTTTGGTTGGGTTGATTTTTGGTTCTTGTGGAGGAAGTCGCCATTGTCCAAAGTCAATTGTATTTTAAAATAAAATATTTGTATGGTTGCTGGGAGTTTTTTTTAAAGCCTTTTGCGGGAGCGCTTCTATATCACATCACGTGAACACCACACACAGCCGGGCCAATCAGGGGCTACCACTACGTAGGTAGTCGTGTCACTGGTAGCAGTTTACTGGACCAATCAGCAGACAGGTGGGCCTGTGGGCCCCCTTTGGGCTGCTTCGGACCACCGAGGAAGTGGTCCGAAAAAGAGGCCGGGTTGGCGCGGAATGACACGGTTAAGACCCGAGAAAGGCGATGGAAAAGGGTCCGCAGGGGGCTAAAGTGAACCGAGCCGCACCGTGTTCTGTCGGTGGAAAAGCGGCATAAAAGAGTTCCACATTAGGGCAATGGTGGGCTGCCCCATGGTGGGGTGGGGGTTTGTTGGTTGGGTTTGTTGACCATGCTTCTTAACATTATGGTCTAGGCTTTCCCCCCCAACACTGACTATCATTATAGAATAGAATAGAATAGAATAGAATAGAATAGAATAGAATAGAATAGAATAGAAAACTTTATTTGCCTGACACCAAAGGTTTACAGAAATTACTCTTCGACAGGGCTCCACATCATCTTTACACACGCATACAAAAACAATTAAAGACCCACTTCGATCATATTTTGAGCTTTTTAAAACATTCTCAGTGGTCATTAAATTGCAACTATAACATTTTACCCCAAAATCACAAAACCTGTGCTGTTTTCTTTGGAATAGTTTGTCCATACCAGCAGTAGCTCATTAGCAAGTCGCCTTTGTGTGGACAGAAGTTGGTGCAGAGAGTAACTCCGCCCCTTTCCTTGTTGCTAAGAGATCTCTGTTTATGCTAGCGCTATAAGCCCGCCCAATGCATTTCATACATCACTAAAACATTTACACTTTTTCAAATGACTAATGAGTCACAGTGATTTAAAAGCAGAAATACTCAATAATGCAATTTTGGGCTTAATGTTTTCAAGATACATCCTCTATTATCAGAAAAATCCCACAAGAACATGTACACGATTTTCATTGGAGTGGGTCTTTAAGTAGAGCTAAAATGTATACATGCATTTTAAAAGTCCGATTTCCGTCGGACTAAGGCAATAATTTGGATTTTTCTTGCGGCATGTAAATATACTGACTGTCAAGCCAACTTTTGTTATACGGTACACAAAGCTGTCATTACAAATAAACATCATTCCAGCTGCTTTGATTACATTTACAGTCCATCCATCCATCCATCCATCCATCCATCCATTCTTCAACCACGAAGTAAAACAGTTTAGCTAAAATCCCATCTCTCCTTCAGCACTCATGAGTGCTGCCCCTCGAGCTGCCTGAATAAAATGTTGAATAAATTCTTGTAACTTTCAAAGCCAAATGCACATTTTCCCTGAGACATTTTTAGAAAGTAAAATTCTACAAACAGTGGTGTTTAGTGACTTGCTTCAGACTCTAGCAGCTTGGGGTGTGTGTGGTTAATCTGCAGGGGCAGCACGGACAGGCCGGGCAGGTCCTGGTGTAACATTGTTACATCACTATGTTACAGTCAGTAGTTTTCCAGGAGAGAGTGGAGCAGCTGCTCAGAGCGCAGGATGCAGGAGGATTACTGAGAAATATGTGTATTAAACCAAAAACCACTCTGGAGGGTTTAATAAGGAAATAAAATCACAACAGGGTTAAAAGTGAGGATACTCTGTCTTCTAGTTTTGTCTTATTGTAAATTTTTTTTTAAATAAAATAACTTATAATGAAGCCTCAGTTTGACATGCCTGGATTTAAAAGATGTGTCAACTATTTTTTTTAACAACTATACAAAAATAAAACCAAACGTGACAGTATGTAATGCTAATCACTCCAGACAGTTTGTGTTTGTATTGGTACTGGTTTTATTATACTCCTGTTTTGCAGTGTTGCTAGGCCTTTGATCAAACCAGGTGTCACAATGTTCCTGGTACAGTTACTCTTTAAGTATAAACCCTGCAGGAAACCACAGCACTCGAACGTCTCTCAGGCAGAATCAAACCAACCAGATGAGGTTGGGAACAAAAATGAAACAGGATGAAGTTTATGTTAAGAAAAACAAGCTGTGATTTTATTTAACTTTTATTTTACGGTGTCCACAGAAGTGTCACTTGGGAGATTCTCTAGTTCTAGCAAACATTTTGTTTTGCTAACTTTTCAAATGAAGTTGTGATTGTGAATTCACTCAGCTTTCACTGCTTTTTGAAAAAAGTTACTGCTCTGAATGATAATAAGAGAAGAAGTACCGTAGTGTGCTGGTGCTGGTGAGTGAGCAGTTGTAGGCCACTTATCAGGCCAATGTGTCACTCTGGGGTGTCCGGGGGCACAGAAGGGGGAAGTGAGCCTCAGCAAACAGGCCAGCGGCACACAGTGAAGACAACACACAGGAAATGCTCGTCACACATCACCCCACACCTCTGTCCAATGTGTTTGCACATTAATCACTTGTTTATAATTTGTAACAATCTAAAATGTATGCTTTGCAGCTCTCTCTTGATCCGACTTCACTCTGTTTAGTGGAGGACTGGATGGGAGGGGGTTCTGTTGGCATTCTAGTACTGTATGCTTTGCACTCCACCAGTTCTTGGCTGAGGTCCACATCCCCTCTCTGCGCACTCTTTTCCGCCTTTGACACCTGCAACTACTCTTTCCCTTTCCACTAAACTACTCCCAATTCAAACTCTCCCCTAGTTTCTCCTTAAACAGCGTCACTCCATTATTTCATAATACCTTCATAATCTTTATTCATAATTCACTGTACCCCACCTTCTTCCATCTCTCTTCCACCCCAGCTTGTGGCAGCAGGTTCAGCCTCTGTGACAGTTGCACTAGTTTGCTGTGGGCGCTCGACATGGAAGCGCAGCATCGGCAGGGTCCTTCTGTTGCACGGGGTGTCCGTTCTTCCCTCTCGGTGTGTGTCTGACTAAATTTAATTGAGAAAAGGAGATAAGAGAGAAAGCATAGATAGTCCACTCAGTCATTTACTAAATCTGGTTTCATGAGGTTGTTTACGGCGAACGTCCGTTCAAAAAGTCCGTTTAGTTTCTTTACTAGTGAACAAGAAGAAACAGGATTTTCCTTCATGATCGCAGTGTTTTCCACCACTTCCTGTTCTGCAGTGAGTGGATTGATTCTAATACCCTGGAATTCATATTGGTATCAGCATCTTGTTATGGAAACAAACAGAATAGAGTCCAAAATGAACTTCTGCTAATCTGCCAAGGGATAGTTAACAATTACTTTATGTCAATAAAACTGAATCACATATGTAACAAAAAACAATATTTCAGATCTTTTAAAGTGAGATTTTACAGGAAGCTGTTAGATAATCAATATCTCACCAGTTCTTAAAGAGGTCATTTCATACAAATTTCAGGACTTTGTGGTTATTTCTTAAGTATTAACCAGTAATATGAAACATTTTATATCTAAAAAATGTCAGGAAACACTGATTAACAGACCTTTCAATCTGTCTGCGTTAAAATTCGGGTGGTTACGGCTCGTTCCATCAGGCTGCTTCATCAGCAGCTCGTTCATATTTATTATTCGAATTTGCTGGACTCTGATTGGCTAACAAACTAGCCTATGAGAGCAAGGTATGCTGTTTCAGACGTTGTGTCTTCTTGTTTGCTACGTCTTATGCTAACAGCTTTTAGCCAGCAGCATGTTAGGCGTGGTTTCAACTGCGGGAGCTGATTAATATTAACGAGTAAAGGAGTTGTGATGAAACAAGTACCAGCCGTTTGAACTCGGGAGAACTCGGGTTTTATCACCACCTGTGTAGTTTGAGAGATTAAAACTGAAAGAGAAGTTGTTGACCTGTTTTCACCCACTATGAAGGTAAGAACACCTGTGGAGCTAAAATATTCAACAGAAACCTCAGAAAAACCGTTTTTAATGGAAGGACCTCTTCAAAAGCTTTTTGTAGGTTTAGAGAAATTTGTTTTATCAAGTGAAAATAAAGCACGGCATTCTGTCTTCAAACTATTTTCTGGCTGATGACCCGTATTTATTTATCAAACCCAGGAGAAACCTTGGAGAAGCTGGATCACAGTTGTCAACATGCTGTGAGAGTTTCACGTCATGCATTTGAAATGCATCAATGAAAACACTAAGCGAGCAGATAATACAGAAATATGTTCATACAGTATGTACGGAGTAATTTTTGCTGCTAACTGGGATCAAGCCTCGCCTCTTCCCGTTCACTTTTTGCCCTCTCTGAGGTATTTTTTTGGGGACGAGGAAGGTTTGTTGGAGGGAGAAATGACATGCCTCAACACTTCACTGCCATCCCCTCACCACCAACTCCCCCACACACCTGGGATGGCCATTTCATTTTAGAGTGCAGCAAATGGAAAGGTGATCTTAATCTTCCTCGCTTCCTTCCAGCTGCCCCCCTCTTCCTTTACCTCTCTCTATCTCCCACGCACAGTGCGTCATACCATTGATGGACAGCACACTGCTGGGTGCCTGAGCCTTTCACCAATCATCCAAATTTAGTGATAGAGAATCCTTCTGCTTATTTTAATCTTGTGAAATTTAGCTGGCATAAATTAATCTTTCACTGGAGCAAAAGAAGTTGACTTTATGGTATTTCTCAGGTTCTCAGGTCAGGTCATCAAAACACAGCGCTCTGCCATTAGCTCGTTACACAGTGTTAGGTTTCTCTGGCTGCTGTTAGCTCTTTGGTCACTGCAGTCACAAGCAGAGCCATCCAGCCTCCATTGATTTCCTATGAATGGACCTCTGCAGGCCAGTTCATTAGGAAGGTGCTTGCAAACCAAAGGATTATCTGGACTTCAGGCACAAACAAAATAGTTGTTGCTTTTGTAGAAACGAGCATTTGTGACTGTTTCTCAATACAGTCTCAAGTTTTCTGTCTCAGAACATACACTTTTAACAGATTTCTTCTTAAGACAAACTCAGTTATTTTGTGTATTTTCTTCTCGAAAATGAGCATTTTTTTCCACCACTGAGTAGAATGGTAAACCAAACGGTCATCTAGAGCACAATTTTTTACTTTCTGTCTGTCTGTCTCTGTACACTCCCTTTTTTTCTCTTCAACACATGGCTTGAGGGTGGACTGAAGCTGCAGCTCCACCCGCCAACTGTTACTATGGTAACGCTATCTGGGACTACCAAGACCTGAAGCCGAAGGACATCCTGGACAACAAAACAATAGCAGCACAGCCAGGGTACCTGAGGGAGATAGACCTGAGAGGGGAGATCTGGGGGGTTGGGGAGGGGGGTCTGCAGATTGAAGGAGTAAATCCGTTCTATTTCTCTACCACACACACAAACACTCAGGATTAGACCTCAGCCTGAAAATCTGAGAGAAACAGGAACAGTTTGTGGCATTAGGTAGTTTTGGTGTTATGCTTCTTAAATCAAGCTCTTAATTTTTTTTTTATTTGTTGTGGAAGTTTGTTTTTTGTTTTTTTAGCCAAATGATTGGATTAATTGACAGACCACCCCAATATTCTAAAAAAAAAAAAGTCAGACTATTGGTGTAATTTGATGCTCAGGCAATGGTTGAGCCATAAACCCAGCTGATGGTGGAGAGTAACAAAGATGTTTAGAGTCTGTTTGTCTTGCTTACATTCCTCAATGTAGTGCTGCTAAAATAATAAGAGGGAGGGTTACCTCAGGTCGGCCCCAGCTGAGGGCTATGGAACATGCATTGTTGATGTTGGCTCCATTTGAGCATCCCTCTTAAAGCCACAGCATGGACGCTGAGGAGATGGGCACTGCAGATCACTTTACAGAAATGCTGAAGCAGAACTAATAAATTGGTGTGCAAACAGTGTATTTATGTCCCACTGTCATGTTTTTATTATTATTACATACAGTACAAGTTCTCATACAAACCTGTTGCTAAAATTAGAACTTGTATCTTGTAAGAGTCTACCGGCACAATCACAATTATAAATGTTCTCTGAAGTTTTATCAGAGGAACTCTGCTGTTGAGTAACTTTATATGGGAGCCTGTGTTTGTATTCTGTCGAAGTCTTGTGAGGATTGTAATCAGTGTGTGTGAGTAAGCCTCACAGCAGTAAATCAGGATATTAAAAAATATTAAGAGGGACTCTTGCTGTGCACCGACTGCGTTTCCACTGTTTGTGTGCATCTTTAGGCTGCCAGCTTATAATGATTTTGAAACATGAATTCATGCCTATTTCAAATGTACTCATTTCTCAGTGGGTGCAAGCACAACATTGTTGATGTCCGTGTGTGAATAACTGAGTGTGGGACCTGCTTAGTCATGCTAAAACACCCGTCTTACACCTCCTCTGTGTTCCTTCACAGGCAGCCTAAGAAACAGGATGTTAATGCTTGACGGAATGCCTGCAGTCCGAGTCAAAGCTGAGCCCCTGGAATCGGAACAAGGGGTAAGGGAGCAGTTATTTTCCAGACAACCTCCACCCCCCCTTTTTTCTGCTTTCCTTTACTTCTTTCCTCCTCCTGGCACAGGGCTTGATAATCACTCCCAGGCCTAAACTAGTGAGCAACTTGGAGAGTGACTGTGGGGGCTAAGAGGAGTGGTTGGGGAGCATGGTAGTAGGCAAAAAAAGAGAGAAGAACCATGAAGAGGAAAAGAGCCACAGCTGGGGCAGGAATGCAGTGGGGTCTTTTGGGGAGGTGACTGGGGCCAGCAGAGTCCACGTAGGCTGGGGGTGATTGCGCAGATGTAGTTGCTGCTCTTGGGAGGAGGGTTGCATGGGAAACTCTAAATCTTATCTGTCTCTGTCTGTTCCCACTTCTTTATGTCTCTCAGTTTCCCTTCATCCTCCCATGCCATTCTTTCTGACACACACATGATTAATCCCTTTTTCCTGCAAACACAACATGTGCTACACTCGTCCTTTGAGTACAATCACACATTCACTTCTTACCCTTTATCTCACACATACCTTGACTTATTCCCAAAGCTTCGAGTTACCTTTGTGTTGCTTGTATCACTCAACATGAATTTGTCACACAGGGAACGCCTTGTCACTACAAGCCTTGTGTGTGCCGTTAAATGTCTGCTAGCCATGTTCAGCTCTTGGTAATCTTGTTTTGCCCAGAAAACTACAATGATGATGAAAGTTGACACTTTCTCTACAATTATGAGATTTTCATCCAACCCAATGAGCAGATGAAGAACACAAATATAAGGTGTTTAGCAACTGATTTGATGAGTGAAATGATTGGATGTTGCAGAATTATGAGTTGGAAAAACAAGTTACCGTTTCCTTTAAACATTTGTTTTGAATGTGCAGTAATTACAGCCAATAATGTTTCCTGCAACAGCTGGAAAGTTCTGGATGTTAGATTGAAGGAATTTAAGTTATTTCATCTGTGCTGAATATTTTTAAATCTGAGATGTTGGTGAGTTTATGCACATGAACTTTTGAACTTTACGACATCCCACAACATTTCAGTTCAACTAAGGTCAGACATTTGGGTCAGTCATTCCGAAACATTACCTTCTGTAACCTTTATATGGAGGAACAACTTGTGTGCTGGCGGTTAGTGTCTTGCTGCATGACAAGTTTTCTGATTAAACTCACTCTGCAAACACATACCTTGACATTTACCTTCAGAGCTATGCAGATACAAAATACTTTAATATGGTGGTGTTCATAGACACATAGCAGTTCCAGAAAATACTGCAAGATTTTGTTTATATATGCTCAAACAGTCTGTAGAAGATTATGGACTTCTAGTTCTGGAATGTCAGAGGATAGAGATGAAACTGAGAGATGGAAGAAAGGCAACAAACTCAGTTTCTGGGTACATCTTGAAGCTAGCGTCAGACCATCACTAAATATCTTTTCTTATCAGTGTCCATTCTTTGGAAGTTAGGATGGATTATCTGCAGTTGCACAAGCAAGATGAAGCAAGAGACGCTGTGTCTTTATTTTGACTGAAACTTTGCTCCACAGCAATGTTTCTGACTACAATCCAAGCTAACATCCTTGCATGCAGACAGAGAAGCAGAAGCTAATCTCCATGGATTGAGTGTTCTGGATCTATGAAATATCTCAAAACTCAACTATGAGACAATGGAAGTGGTGAGAAAATGCTGAAAACTCAGCATCTACCACAATTTGGGCATTATTGACAACCACAGGCCAGTTCAGCATTACCTCTGAGACTGAATGTGCAGGCTGATGTAAAGGCATCACAGACAAGAGCCACCCAGATCTTTTAAAAGTAGCAAGGTCCTTCACTGTCTGACCTCATAGAATGAACTTCTCCCCTCCCACACAGGAAGGATAACATACAGTTTTTTATACCCCATCTCTCATCTTAATGAACTCATCTCTTCATCTGTTTTAGAGCAAATGTGCAACAACTTGATTCTTAAGGCAACAAGTCTGTTTTTCTTAAGAAATCCCATTTGGTTAAGATGGATTCAGTATACTTTAAATATATTTAAAAGAACAGAAAAGGGCTGTTTGCTGTTGTTGCAATGCCAAATATATTGTTTTATCAAGCCATCCTGACACAAATGCAACAGAACAAGTCCAAACAACTATACTAACTCCACCACCCCAATACTACAAAGTTCTTGTACTGGAAGACAGTTATATCTTTTGTTCAAAGCTATTTATCTGAAAAAGTTCTTACAGAATCTATTCAGAAAACATTTGTCTGTCGCTGCTCTGCCTTGTCTGTGTGATCTGGAGCTAGCTGCAGATGGTCAGTAATGTTCTTATTAGGAGAGCAGCTTCATGCAGTCCTGTCACATACATCACTGTTTGTTCAGTGTTCTGCTGATGGGAGTTTTCTATAAACATTACCCACTTTTTACTCTCAGTCCTTCATTACTGTTCTTCAAACATTAAAAAGCTCCTTTTCTCATCTAATTCTTATCTTGTTGAACTCATCTGTCCATACATTGCCTTTCAAGTTAGGTTTCAGTTTTCTCACAGAAAATTTAATTTTGAGACATTCATAAATAAACAAAATACCAAGTATATTGTCTTGTTTTTTTTTTTTTCGTTCTCTGTGCTTTTTTTAGAAACTGTGTGTAAATGTGATGTTGGGCGTGTTTATGCAGGAATAAAGAAAAATGTTCACAACCTTTCAGGCTCCACTCGAGAATCTGATTTTCTTTTTTAGTGTTTGTTTAAACTATGTATGTTGGCCATGTCAGATATGAAAGAGTGACTTCAGTGCAAGGCTTTTATGGCCCACATGCAGTACTCTCTGGTCTGACACCTAGAAATGAAGTGGTCTTGTTATTGTGAAGCTGTTGCTAGGTTACAAGGTCTATGCGGCTCCATGTTGCTGCCACAGCTGTGTGCAACAAGAACAGGCCACTTCATATTTGTAATAATGATGAATTAGTGCTCAGCTGTTATTGATTACATTTATAAAATGTCAATAATATTTGAAATATTATTTTTATTACCAAGAGAAAGTTGTGCTAGAATATTTTAGTACTTTATGAAGTGAACGGTTGATAGATTAGAAACACACCTCTTGCTGATAATCTATCAGATTATCACCGATCTTGAAGAAATGTGCTTGTATATGAAGGTGCTTTATGTTGATAAGAATTGAATCTATACCTTCACATCTAAAGATTTAAGGAAAAGGCAGCAGGTGGTTACTTTTCTGGGTGTCCTGCCCTTTAGCTATGACGCAAGGGTTTGAGAGCTGCACACTTTTTCTGCTACCCAATACCTGGGGTTTGAAATCATTCCCCTTGTACTGATGTCAGTCACAGACAGGATGTAAGAGCTGCAGCCCACACACCATTGAAGTGCTCTAAGATCCAATCTTGCCCTTACAGACTTGAGCTTCCCTTTAGATGGCAGACACAGACAGTTAAGACTTCTGCAGAAATGTGGTCTTCATTTGAGTGGCATGGGGCCAAGGCTTTGCCGGAAATGGTCTGCCTCGTTAGACAATTCGCCTGCAAGGGGCTGGAAAATCTGTCCGGCTAACCAGTATCCCCTAATAAAGACAATGCCTGAGTACAGAGGCAAGCAGGCAGGTTCCGTGTATCTTTTTTAGATGTGTGTCAGCGTGTGTGAGAGTTTGTGAAAGACTGAGCACATCTGTGTGTATGTATCTGTCAAAACAAGAGTGGAGGTGGCTCAAGTTTTCCATTTCTGTTGGTTTGCGATCTGTTTGAGAACCTGACCCCAAATTGCAACAGTTTCTGGTTTGCATTTTTGTGTAATTTTGCATTTCTTTTTGTTTTTTCATCCTCCACACAAAGAACCAGGGAAGGCCATGTTCAAACACAATAACACACTCTTTTTTAAACATGTAGAGGACTGATCTTAAATCTATAGAATGTAGTTTATAAATCCAAACTGTATAACTTTTTAGACACTTTGTTTAAAGAGGCCATTTCAAACAAATTTCATGACTTTGTGGTTATTTCTTAAGTATTAACCAGTAATATGAAACATTTTATATCTAAAAAACGTCAGGAAACACTGATTAACAGACCTTTCAATCTGTCTGCGTTAAAATTCGGCTCGTTCCGGCTCCTTCCATCAGGCTGCTTCGTTAGCACCTTGTTCATACTCATTATTCGAATTTGCTGGACTCAGATTGGCTAACAAACTAGCCTATGAGAGCAAGGTATACTGTTCCCTCCCCTGCTGCGCATGGCAACGTCAGACGTCGTGTCTTCCCTTTTGCTACATCTTATGCTAACAGCTTTTAGCCAGCAGCATGCTAGGTGTGGTTTCAACTGCAGGAGCTGATGAATACTAACGAACAAAGGAGTTGTGATGAAACAGATACAGGCCGTTCAGACTCGGAAAGACTCGGGTTTTATCACCACCTGCGTAGTTTGAGAGATTAAAACTGAAAGAGAAGTTGTTGACCTGTTTTCACCCACTATGAAGGTAAGAACACCTGTGGAGCTAAAATATTCAACAGAAACCTCATGAATGTGATCTTAAACTTGTTTTACATTCTGAGTCTATTTCTGACACTTTTTGATACTAAATACAAAGATTACATAAACTTACCTAAAAAAAAAGGAACTCTGTGTTTGTTTGATTATTTTTTGTTGGAACAATAAATAACACAATAAATCTTGTTCTGTTGAAAAGCCTGTTTTCCTGTATTCCTCCCTAAAACCACATTTGTAAAGAAAACGCATTTGTGGATTGGGCAACAGAATTGAGTCTGTGGGTTCCACCCCTGAAAAATCTGCTCTTCCAATGCCAAACAACTTATTCACTTATTGCTTCTGTAGCATGTGAAAGAACCGTACACAGTCACAGAAGCTTGGCACCTCATCCAGCTTGGTCACATACCGTTTTGTGACCTGATGTTGGAACAATCATCTGATCCTGAATGTGAACAAGACAAAGGAGATGATTGTGGATTTTAGGAGAAACAAAAACATGTTGAAACCCATTTCCATCATGGTAGAAGAAGTGGAGGTGGTTGAGGAGTATAAATACCTCAGTGTTCACCTGGACAACAGACTGAACTGTTGGGGGCGGAGCATCAGAGCAGGCGATGTAAAGAGGCTGAACAAATTGATAAAGAAGGCTGGTTCTGTTCTGGGGACTGATTTGGATCCTCTTGAGTTGAGTTGATTCAGGGATGTCTGTGTTTTTTAGTTTGCTTAGCAACAGCATCCCATTCTTCAAACAGAATTTGTCACATGTCAGTCAGTGTGGTTGTGTTTGTCACTCTGCATAAACCTAATGCACAAGCTGATCCAACAAGTGTTCAGAAGGGTGGAGGTCAGTGCTGCCGGCAGCCTTTATTGACAATTTTGTGCTACTTCTTATGCACATTATGTATTATTTTATGTATTTTGTAATGTTGTTTGTATTTTAATTCACTTTGATACTGTTGTAGGTTTTAAAAGGCTTTATTTTGAAGTCTGCTGTGAGTTATTACGTACTTCCTGTTTGGTTACCACATACTTCCTGGTTTTAGCAGTACGCATGGCTGCATGTGGATCAAACGACTGAGCGTAACACCATCCACCATGATGTTTAGTTGAAGCAACGCCATACGTTTCTTGTATAACAGTAAATATGTCAATGAGGATTTATTGGCGGTTATTTTGTTGATAATATTAAGGTTCAACCTTTTATAGTTTTTTTGTACCACACAATTTATGATGAAGATTATTTTGCTAAATGTTGTCGATCGGTCATGTGTATTTACATTTCATTGTGGAAAATGTGTCAAATCTTAGTGTGGGGAACCCAGATGCTCAGATCCTTTGCTGTCATTTCTTTATTCTATTTATAGTTTTCACAACAATATTTGTTAGAGGAAGTTCATCAGCAAATGGTCATCTATAGTACTCAGCTCCCTCCCGTCAATTGTAGTTGCTACATCTTGCATGAGAACACTACAAGTTTTGTTTCTCAGGTTAAGGACCATCACACTGCCTTCACCAGGCTGTGAGCTTCTGGTTGCATCACACTTTGACCCTACAATCAACCTGCTGTTGGCAGGATCTGGACTCACTGCTGAACATAATGTCCCTCCACATCCACATGTTCAGGTTGCAGTGCACATATTGCTCACACAAATACTCCTGAAGGTGAAATGCAGTTTTGTCTCTGACATCTCCATTATATGGAATTTGACATCTAATTTGGGAATGATTCCATAAAAATTACTTTTTATTGAACATCAGCGTAAAGTTGCCCATTGCACAAATCTCAGTCTGCTTGGAGCAGACACCAGCTGATCGCTGTAGCAGGGTTCATGCTCTAAGGTGCTGACAGTCAGGCCCAAATGAGCCACCTGATTGTTTTCACATTTGGGGATTTTTTTAATGGGTGCAACCCACATCTCTGCTGCTCAACCCAAATGTGGCTCCATTTAAAAGGGAAACAAACAGGTTTTCCATCAGTTTAATACTTGTAATCAAGAAGCATAGTTCCAACAATAAATAAATCCACCCAACACAACCTTACTTTGTATAGGAAGTTTCATATTTAAATCTTTGTCTGCTGTAAAACATGTAGGCGATCTTTGCCTAAACCCAGATCACAGACTGCTTTAGTGTAGATGAATAAATAGCTGCAATCTGCATCTTGACATAATAAACTAAGCACTTTGTTCTGACAAAAAAATAAAGCAAACCAACTGATAGAGTCCAGCTCTTTTTTTCAAGACTTCATTGGCTCATTTTATAAACTGCTTGGTTACAAGTGCAGATCCAATCATAAAGATTTAAAGGCCGATCCTGTAACGTGACACGTTCTTCTATCACTCGTCTGATATCCATGTACTCCTTTATTATTCTTAGCACTTCCAGATTCCCCTTACTGAAGCTTTTACTAGTGGATGCAATTATATGTATGTGTGTGTGTGTATATATATATATTTGCAGAGAGAAGGGATTGTTCTCCCTGAAGAATCTTCATTGTTTCTTTGTTTTTCCAACAGTGACCTCTGAGAGGAAGAATTGTCTCTGCTTGTTATATTCAAATATCTATTGGCTATAAATTCTCGACCCCTTTAGGGCAGCTTCTGACTAAACTGTACCATAAGAGGAAAAAAAGTTCAAGTTTCTTCATAATAGGATAAGATTAATCTCGTGCATGTTCCCCACAGACACTTGGATTTAGCATTTTGAGTATATTTTGTACTGCACAGAAAACATCTTATTATATAATTGGGTAAATGAAATGCATTCAAGAGCCATAACAGAAATGCATATAGTGGGTGGTAAGTATGACCCAGTCCATAATGTATAGTGAATCTTGATCTAACCTCAGTGGCCAATAGCTGAACCCACTAAAGGTCCCGAGGCTATCAGAGGGCATGTTTCACAGGGCAGTGTTTGTTTTCCAACTGGGGAGGAGTTTTGCAGTGAGGAGATCTTTATTTAATTGATGGGGTCATAACATTTCCTGTAGGCTGAAAATAAGTAAATGTACAAATGTGGCAAAAAACAAGTAGGTCACTTAAAAAAAAAAAAAACATAATACTCATTTTACTCTCACATACAGTCAAAGAAAACAAAAGATTAAATTCATCACATTACATATGGAGAGATCATTGCCAGCCTAGGAAACCAAATACATTCATAGGTTTTTATTCTTTAGCTTGTAGAAAGTTCCCTTTAACTGTTTAGGCTTTTTGAATTTGAGTTATAAAACTCCTGGTTCTTCTTCTCTGATGGCCCTGCCTGACTGTTAGCATCAACACCACCACAGTAGAGCCCCTCCCTCCCTCTCTGAACTGAGTTAGTGGAGATCAGCTACATTCACATGCGATTTTCTAGAAATGACCTCATAACAAGGATTGCAACATCAAATAAGGACCAAATTTCGGAGGGTCAGTTAAACAAAGGGTCACGCTGGGTTATCTTCGTTAACATCTCTCAGTAAACACATCCTTGGATCTTGCAGACAGATGGAGCAGTTGTTACAGAATGCTTGGCGTTAAGTTAAAGACGCATCGAGGGTTACTCTGAGCCATCAGCGTCGGCCTCATGCGAGGCCTGTCTCTGAGAGACAGAGGGAGACGGTCAGGAAATTGAGCCCATATGATGTTTTTTCACAGTCACAAAAGAGATTTAGGAGAGATACATGGGTAGCCAAGTGAGCTGCGTTTGAGTGGGAGTCATGGAAAACAGGAGGAAAAGGGAGAAAGTGCAGCCCACGCCAAGAGAAAAGAAAAGAGAGTAGAAGAGGCGTTGGTGAGAGACAGTCTTTACTCCTGCATTTCATATGGCATCTTACTAATAGAGTAGATAAAGGTTTGAATGAATGCAGGAAAAGTAGCTACTTTTTTATTGTAAATGTCACTGCATATACCCTTCTGACATCTCTGAAGGTTGTTATTTCTGAAGGTAAATATCTACAAGAACAATTATCTCTGACCATAATTCCTCAATGTTCCACCTTTTAGCCTGTAAGAGATTAAAATTGATCTGCTTCAATGCATGTGGTTTCATTTGTTTATTTTTTTTTTGCATGAGTCAAATGTTAATGCATTTTATTGCCTTGAAATAACAATGATGCTTTTTTTGTTTACTCTCACAGTCACCTAAAGTTCGTCCTTATTCTGCGATGGATGGCATCCCCTTCTTCCTCAGCAGAGTTAAACCTGAACCCCCAGAAGACCTGCTTGCTCATGACATCCACTTCCACACGCAGACCGAGCCGGTTGACCTGTCAATCAACAAACCCCGCCCCTCCTCATCATCTACCATCACCTCCAAAACCTCATCATCATCATCCCCCCACAGATCTGCCTTCTCCCCATCTTCTTTATCGTCGTCATCCTCCTCCTCCTCCTCTCCATCAGTTATCACCTCAGCCTCGTCGGTGCTCACGCCAGGCCCTCTGGTTGCCCCTGGAAGTGGGGTTAGAGGTCAGCCGTATTTGCACATCCTGCAGTCTGTGCCGCCGCCTCCGTCCAGCCCTCTGAGCCTGCAGGGAGCAGGAAAGCTGGCCAGCCATGTTCACCGCATCCCAGTTGTGGTACAGTCACTGCCGCTCATGTACACTGCAGCTGTGCGATCCCCCTCCAGCTTGAACAATGCTATCATGCTACCTCTGCTGGAAGAGGTCACAAGCCAGGGCAAAGGTGAGAGGATGTTCTCAAAACTTGATACATATTCATCAGAATGACCTTTAAGAGAAAATCAAGTTAACCTCTTTAATTGTTTTCATTAAGAAAATCTACATCTTTATATATTTATTTTATATACTACAGTTATATAACCACCATGATTAAAATATCTAATTTTAATCCTTAGGCATTCATAAAGTATGATTGGACTGAACTGAATTGATTATATTTGTTTACCAGGTATTATTTAGTTACTGACATGCCTTCAGACACAATCACCCTCCAGCCATTTAAAATATTTATCTAAAATTATTGAAATTCAAATACTGTATCTGGCATGAATTTTTTACCCGAGCCCAAACTGTTTACTTACTGTATAAAATGGAAAATTAAAAATAAAAAAACACTAAGAAAGCCAGCGTTTATTGGGAACCTTTATGAAAAAGGGGAAATATATATGTGTGTGCAACAGTTGATCATTCTGAGGTGGCATTAAGAGGGAGTGTGAGTCGTCATGTCTCTGTGTTGGTTCTTTGCTAGACTGGCAGCCTGTTTGAGATGTACACAACATGCTGCCCCAAGGGCTTCTGGGATCAGCACCACTCCCTGAACTGGATTTAAGTGTGTACAGTAAATGATGTTTCGGTATGTTTAGGCTGGTTCTGGATAAAAATATGAATAACACAGTCATTAAGCAGGAAGAAATGTGCCAGCATGCGTGGACAACACAAGCTGTGTAGGATGGTTCATTGTTTGTTCAGAATTTAGAATTGAAAGTATTTCCATGCTCATAGCTGTGAAGGCTAACATGCCTTTAGTAGTATCCTTTTTGCATGTTAAGGTGTTCAGACTGACTGGGTTTCCCATCTTTAATGGTCTGTAGTACAAATAAGAATAAAAACTTGGGTTAATATTGACATTCTGCTGGTTTAAGTCATCCTGGACATGTCAAACCTGGACAACTAGATGAAAAAAGAAGTCCAGCTGCCCTTTTAAAGATATTTTTTTGGGCTCTGCTGACTTGAGTATGTTATTGTTTGACTCTTTTGGTGTGGTTTTATTGCCAGCCACTGAAAGAGGGCTTACATGGGTGTTTCTGTCCGAGTCACAACCATGTACCGGGAGACACGGTCGTAAATGAGGTCACTCGTCATTACTCCCAGTAGAATGGATAGACACATTTAGACTAGCACTCACACCCATGTACAGTATGTTCTGTACATACAAGCAAACAACAAAGACATGTAATTAGAGCNATGTGCCTAGACAGACACTTGGCTGGCTGGGTGGGGTAGTCCTTGGAGATAGGCGTTTTAAATGCTCCCAAGGAGCGAAGAGGAAAGAAGGAAGGGCAGGAAAAACAAAACTTGCATAAGAGGGTGTGGATGTTGATGGATACTGAAAATGGGTGGCAACTAAACAAACACATGCACCGACGCACAGTTCAGTATCTGCTTAACTCTAATTACTCTAAATACAAAGGAGAAAGGTGTTGTGTGTTGGTGCAGTAGATGATGTTTATTACAACACGTACAAAAATAAAACATCTAACTTCTTGACAAAATCAAACTTTGTTTGGAATGAAAATATAGTTTTTGGTAAACAGATAAATACTACTAGATAAATTATTGAATTTTTAAAATAAAAGATCTACATTTGGCCTTAGTTTTGAAAGCTTCTTTGTTTGTTTTATATTTTATATTGATTTTTATCAAATGTGTTATTGATATCAGGTGAAACAAAAAAAACAAATTCTCTTTGGATTAACTTTAATATTCTCTTAAGTTCTTGTATAGATACAAATATACACACACATCTCCTCTTTGGTGTTCATAGTCTAAAACACACACAGGTTACCCACCCTCTTAAAGTGAGGGTGGGTACCCTCTCTCTCAATGCTGTCTCCCTGTCTCCAGCAGGAGGTTGCCATGGAAACAGGGCTTGACTGGAAATAACAGGAGAGAAAGAAAGAAATCCGGTGCTCAGCCCACCTCTCCACCACTCCTCTTTTGTGTCCATCGTTCAAAACACCCCCCTTTTCCAACTATGCATTTCTAGCTAATTACTGGTTTTTGACGGGGCCGCTGACCACTTTGCATGTCTTCATCTCCGTCAACATTGGAAGCCTTTAAAAGCAAAAGTCCAGCAGAGTTAGTGCATTATTTCTGTCTCCCCCCCCTTCAGTAATAACACCGTGTCTGCTCCAAACTCAAGACCGTTATTATGGACCATTATGACCACAGTCTCAGTTGAGGGGGCAGAAGAGGTGAAGTCCTGAGAGCTTATAAAAGCACTGCGCTCACAGTGGCCAAGGATGCTGCAAACCTCAGTGGCGAGAACTCTAAATCTTCTTGTATTATGGATTTGATCTAAAGCTTTAGAAATAAGTAATCGTTGTAAAATTTTAGCCATTTTGTTTCTTTGAATATTAAATTGTTCCTCATGTAGTGATTCGGCTGTAGATTTTAGCACCTTTTCTTTCACAAGTACTCTCCAGCAAGTCTATATTTATTTATCTTTTTTGATCAATTATTTCTTGAGATTTCCAGGATGTTCTCAGCCTGTGTCCATGGAGACAGAAAAGAAAGAATAGCTGTGGGTTTTGGCATTGTTTCTATTGAGATGTCCAAAGGACAAGTTGTTGCAACTTGTGAAATGATATAACTTTCTTTGTAGCTCGAGAGACAGCAACAATTTTATTTTATTTTATTTTATTTTATTTTATTTTATTTTATTTTATTTTATTTTATTTTATTTTATTTTATTTTATTTTATTTTATTTTATTTTATTTTATTTTATTTTATTTTATTTTATTTTATTTTATTTTTCACTTTACACTGACAAAAAAGTTATGTAAAGGACAAAATGTGCATTCTAATTATTTTGATGTTCTGCAGAACAGTTCGGCTGACAGCTGATTCGTCTGAATGCTTGTCAGTTGCACATGCAAGAGAGCAGGTGCTCAGCTGTAATGCAGTCATGCATGCACTTGTACTTTCAAGTTGGATTTGTTCAGTATTTGCAAAAACACACAATAACAAATGCAACAACTGCTCCACCCAGCTTCCTATCTTTATGGCTGGAGGCTGATATAGATTGTGTGTGCGTGTGTGTCCTTTCTCATGCTCTTCTTTTACTCTGTGAGTTTTCAGCCACAGGCTTCAGTGTCATGGTTCACTGCTCTGTCCTCAAGTCAAACACTGGTTATATTTGACTAACGTACCTGATCAGGACATTTAGAAGCTCATAGAACTATAAGCTGTAATAAAATACAACAATTTTACATGATCACAGAGTGTAAATGATCTCAACCTAAATATAAAGAATAAATGAATGAAATGAAACTATTTTATTACAACTAGAGATTCTTTCCAATGCACAATGTGATATGCCCTCTAAGTTTACAGCTCCAGTGTCATGTGTCTGATACCTGTCTCTGTGTCCCATCTTCCCAGCACACACAGACCCCAACGGCCTGTCACCGAGGCAGATCAAAAGTGATAGTGATGATGACGACCTGCCAAACGTGACCCTGGACAGTGTTAATGAGACTGGCTCCACAGCGTTGTCTATAGCTCGTGCTGTACAAGAGTGAGTATCTTTATTTCATACACGGGGTGCAAGTTTTCATACGGCACATTTTTTTCTCTTTCAATTGTTCAGACAGAGCTGAAGTTTTTATTTTTCATCTGTTGACAAACATATTTAGTCCTCTGATGCCTCTGGAATAACTTTTTGCCTTAATGTCAAAGGATTTTTGTGTTAAAAAGTTTGAACTCAGATAAGTATTTTTGTATTAATCTGTTACTCAAACACAAAGTAAAAACAGCAAACAAGTTCTGTTGTCAAATAAAAGGAGCATCACTTTTAAAATTTGCTTCTTCAGTTTGGAAAAATAAACTTTTATTTCTACCAAAAAGCTTTTATTGTTTGTTACTTCTAAAGGAAGAAAACGTGTAATTATGAGAGCATGACAAGCTCTAATGGTAACAGTTCTGTTAGTAAAAACCTGCCCAGACATGCAGCCTGTCCACTAACTAACACCTTATCAGTCATCACATGGCTCGCGAAAAATAGATAAGAATATACAAATCCCATACAGGCCATGACCCCGCCCCTCCACGCCTATCTGACCCGTTCCCTCCGATCTTGCTCCTACATGCATCTCTCTGTCCCGCCTGCCCACCCTGTCCCCCCTGTCCCGCCTGTGCACCGTGGGATCTAGGACATTCAGACTCTCTGCCCGTCACCTCTGGAATTCACTCCCTCCTGCATGATTAACTCTCTTTCTCTCTTCAATCTCGTCTTAAAACACATCTTTTTTAAAATGTGTATCTGTCTTTGCAGAAAAATATAATCCTTCACAGCTTCAATAAGAATCTACGGGAAGGCTTGGTTTTGTTCACTACTGTTTGATTTTATAACTACTCTTGCACATTTGGATTCATCTGCGTGGGCCTGACATCTATATGCCTGTACGCATATGGCTCAGACATACTTTATGGCCTGTACGGCCCGCAGACATCAGCTCCTGTGATGCTAGTCCATCTGTGTTGAAAAGGAATAAACTTCCTATCCAGCAGAAAACAGCTTACAATATACTGTTCAGAAGCAAAAATTAGACTGAGATCTGCTGTTCTTCAAGACTACCACAAAATCCAGAGCAGTAAAAACTGGTGAAACACATATTTATACCTGTGAGACAGTTTTGTCTCTTGGGATAATAGAGGACACAATGAGTTAAACCCCAGTAACAGTGGAGAAGGATTAGCATCGCTAAAGGCAGCTGAACACAACTTGCTTCAGCTCACAGGCTTCAATCTGTGTATCATTTGTTTGTTCTGCACTGGCCGTGTTAAAATCGACACTAATTAAACTAAAACTGTACCACAGACTGTTTTTAAAAAATTGCAGTGTTGCTTTGATTGTTTTAAGCATCTGAGGTAGCGGTTACCACTTCTCAGAGCCACACTTGGACTCAGTGGAAGAGTCAGGTTTCAGTGCAGGTTATTGAAGAGGACAGGCGTGCCCCAGAGTGCCACACGTGGGCACTGGGTGGTCAGAGGACAACAGAGGTTGGCAGGGTCCAACCTTTCACTGCCCAAGCTTTCACTATAGAGATAAATCACCAGCCAGGCTAAGCAATACCCTGCCAGGTTCTACCCACACACTCACTCCTCTGTGTGCAAAGTGCAGACTGTGTGGAAACTGTTGTCCCTGCGTGCACGCAGTGCGTGTGTCTGAAGAAAGTATGCATGCATGTTTGTAAGTATTAATCCTCGGGTGCATATGTGTTTGGTACTGTATGCATGCACGTGTTTTCTGCACAGTGGACAGAACAGCTGGCTCCAGGGGGAGGTCAGCCATTGTCAACAAGAACACAGACTCGCATGTTTGTCTATGAAAAACAAAGCAGTCTGCAGTGTTCTTGAGTTACATGCTGGTTTGGCTTCAGAGAAGAAGAATGTACGTTGTGTATTGACACACCACATGCACTCTAGGGACATCTGCACGGCAACAGAAGCTGGCAAATATCGGTCCGCTGTGTCACTCTGTTGCTTTTCTTTCAAACGTTGAGGACGCTCTAAGTGTGAAAAGAGCAGCTTGTTGTAATTCGGCGCTGCTTTTATACCAGAAGTGATGTGGAGCGTATCGGAGAGGAGAGGTGTAAGGGTGGAGGATGGGAGTGCCTGCAGCTTCCTATCCAGGTATCCATAAATAAATAAATGAGTGAAAGGAGAGAGTTGTGTGTGAGTGTATCATGCACTTCTTGGGCAGTCTCCTCCATATTCATGTGTTTCCTTGGGGACGGCTGGATGGGCTATTGTGGAAGAGCACGGGTGAAAGAGAAAGACTGAGGGAAAGAGGTGTCTGTATGTGTGTGTTTTTTGGGGGGCAGGGGGCTTATGTTGGAAGGGTTAGTCTCTGCTGAAGTCTGGCTGGTCCCCAGGGACCCGGGGGCCACGGAGCAGAGCAGGTGGAGGAGTGAGATGTGGGGGTGGTATCCTCAGACAGGTACAAGAATGCCCAGTGGGCAGTTTTCCAGTGTGCACACAGAGTCACACACTCCTTTTCCTGTTTTCCGATAATTCCACGGATCTGTTTGAGAAACGGGTTGTTGTGCTGTTGCTTTGCTGAAGCTTGTGCTGCGACCCCGCCGCCCCCTGAGAAATCAGAAAAATAAGTGTTATGTTTGCATTGTGAAAGAATCCGGATACAGGTGACACATTTACTCCCACTGCTTCCAGTCTCTCAAATGTTACTTGTACAGAGATGAAGAGCAGAGAAAATGGGAAAGCAACTCAACTAAAAAGAGGTCAACTGTGTTGGAAATAATTTTCAGCAGCACTTCATATTTTTCGCTGCAAATCCGAGTGATACAAAAAACACATTCATACGGCCGTAACGCTGCGCTGACACAAGAGTCCAAACACCGACAAGATGCTTCTGAGCTTTCAAATAAATATTGTTTCCAAATAGGCAGGATCCTTAAAATTAAAGCAACTTGTTGCAACAAATACTCAGACAGTCAGAACAAGACATTTTGTTGTGGGTGTCGCTGAATCAACTCAGGAACATTTCCCAAAAAAAAAGCCTGAAGGACTTTAAATCTTTTTATAAACTTGTAACAGGTAAAATAAAATATTTTCAGAAAAATCCAAAGCAGGATGCTTCCTCTGCTTCTTGGCTGTTTTTATTATCTCATGAAATCAACATTAAAATCAGATTCTTCAGATCATATCTCAGTCCAGTTTTATTGAACCTGGAAGGTTTCAGGGATTTTAAATGCTTATAGCGTATTGTTGTTCCTTCTTTCTGTTAGTTTTACTTGAGATACTATATTAGGATTTTTCTGAGTCTGTTCATGAACCACAAAACAGTGTCTGTATCATTACTGCCATTAAGTTTTAGATTTTCATTTCTGGATTTCACTGGATTAATATTTCCGCCTTTAATTTCTGGTATATTCTCTACTAAAATGTTTTGTATTTTGATTTTGAGATTTGCAACTTTTATATTGTTGAACTGGATTGTTGGACAGAAAAACTTTGTCCATCTCTGAGTTTTAGTTTGTGGTTTCTAGCCTTTTATTAACTTACTGATTCATTTATTGGTCCTGAACCCAGAAGCTTTCTGCTTTAAAAAAACAAAACAAAAACAAAACAAACAGGAGAAATCAGGAAATTCTGCATTTAAAAAAACATCATATTAATTTAGTTTTTAACTCCAAATTGATTGATTAGTCTTGTATTTCAAGTGTAATGTGTAAATATTCAAACTCAAAAATAAAATTCCTGGGTCTGATTTTATCAAGCTGATTCTAATTTAATCATTTCTACCTGTTTTCTTTGATTTGAATAATTTTTCCATCCCTTTTCTAAACCTACTTCACACCTAAAAGCTTTTTACAAATGCCTTGAATTAATCCTGCTCATTTAGTTCTTTTTTTTATAAACAGGTTTTTCCAAGAGAAAATGTCGTCATGGTTGACTTTAATGTTTGTGGACATGAACCACCACTTAACCAATTTATACCTTTTAAATGTTTCCGAAGTCCCTAAAATAAAAAAATGAATGAAACCAGAACTGTTGAAATGTTGCAATAGAGATGAAGAAGTCTGATCTTTTTGTTGAAAAAGTAGTTCTGCTCCGTTAATTGCGTTAATTTATGTTCTTTAGTTTCTGGTGTCACTTTGACTCTTTTAAATCACGTCATGATCACGAAGTCACTTCATGGATAAAACTGTTAGATTAAAAGATGGCTTCTATGTAGTTTTGTAGCTATTTTTCCCTAAATCTTTGTTTTTGCCATCACGTCTTATTTGTGAGCTGAGAAAGAACAACAAGGGAAAAAAGGAGAGGGATGTAAAAGTTCACTTCATATCTGACCCATCAGCTCATTTCCTGTGCAGCTTCAGGTTGGGAGTAAGCCAGAAGTAACAGGTGATTTAAACTCATGTAGATTTTCTTTTTTTCTGTGCGCCTCTTTGATTGTAAGTGCGTGCTGTAGTCTGAGTCTGGGTTTGACAGCTAATGCTCTGGTGAAAGACACACAGAGACAGGAAGTGGGTTGTGTGAGGTGGAGACAGTTCACAGGAGGGCCTGTCTGGCAGCTTCTGCTCCTCTTTCAAATCCCTTTAACATGATCAGAGCTGTGCTTCCCTCTGTGCACCCTTCTTACCTGTTTCTCAGAAACAAACAGAGAAGCCTGTTAAATATATTCCACAGATATCATTCCTCCCCTTAGTAAACAGAGATCCTCTTGTTTTTCTCTCTCTACCGTATCTCCCATCTCATGCCAGTGTGCAGGGTGTGTGCTGCAGTCATGTGTTTATCATTGTGTGAAAGGTGCTCCGTTATGCAGTCAACAACCTTTACTGAGATCTTCACCATGTGTTATGACTCATCTTCTAGATTGATTTTTCTTATTTATATCTTTGCTTGAATTTTCAATATGTAGATATTATGATACATTGAAACTGTATCATCACAACACTCAGACACTCAGACCAACTTCGTTTCTGAAATGAAACTTCATAACCAAATCAATGGATGACAGAAGTTTCAGTGAAAAGCGCTGAAATCTAAAACCAAAGTTTCGTAGAATTTGGAAGTGGTTTTCAGCTCGGCTGCTTGGTTTGCTGCAGGATTACACTGACACCTGCTGGAAAGACACATGATCTACTTGTTTGTACAGAACTAACCGTCATCTCACGTTGTTATTTGGACAAAGTATCCACAAACCATCTCATCAGTTTTAACCAGAGAAAATATGCAGATACCATCAAGTTTTAACATTATATTTTTACCTCAATGCCTTCAATTGACACAAAAATACTCATAACACTATCAGCTGGTGTCATTATGTCATAAAGCACTATTATTGTGAATAAAGCATCAGTTTACTGTAGACTAAATAGGACTTTGTGTCATAGGGACAGAGTGCTGATAAAGTGTGTTGTATAAACAGGGGTGCACATAAGTGGTCCGCAGGTCCGCACACACTGTCAAAATATAAAATGCGCACCAGATGAAAAGTTGCAACACGCGTTTGTGTACTTAACATTGGTTTGGCTGAGCTGTGTGAATTTTTAGGTTAATCAGAGGCGGTTCATTGTCAAATAAATGAAGAATCCCGTTGACTTCTTTTGTTTGACTGATATGTTTCTCAGCCAGAGCACCGAAGTTCCAGCTGATCAGCTGATGCTGCGTCTCTCTGTGTATCAGTTTGCCAGTGTGACGGATTTTCAGTCAGTCAGATCAGTGCAGCTGACTGCAGGATTCTGCATCGCGTCAAAACTGAAAAAATTCACTGAATAAGACAAATAGATCATCGTGGTACAGACGTGTATAACTACCTTTTTGTGCTATAAAATACAGAAAACCACCTGTTTTAATCAACAGTATCAGTGTATTTGTCTTTGATCCGCGCCATTTTGAATGCGCGCAAAGCACTATGGGATATGCAGTCAATGCCCCATAACTGTCCAGTGTATCTTTTTATCTGACTGCATCACATTACAAACATCCTCATCATTTCAAAACAAAAAACAGTTACAGTAAATGACAGAAGCTCCAACAGCTGACTAATAAATTTCAACACCAAACTGTTAAATGTAGATTAAAGTGAACAATCAAACCTGTAAACAATCCAACCTGAACTCTGAAGGGTTTTTTTTTTTACCAGTATTTTTATATTTTACTGGTTTCTCTTGATTTTTTTCAACAATTAAAGGATTTTTATTGAAACAAATATAGAGCCAGGTAAAGTAAACAGACTGAATTTGAAGCTTGATGAAACCAAAAACAAAGCAGAGGAGCTCGGAAGAGACACAGCGAGACACATTTAAACATGTGAGGACCAAGCAACAACCCTAGGTTCTCTTCTGAGAACCAGGACAAAAATATTATGTGCACCCCTGATTATAAATCAACAAAACCTAACAAACACGAGTCTGACCTGTTTTATATTCTAGTTGTCATTCAGTTTATCTGACACATCCATTTAACTTAAATACTTCCATTATTTACAATTTATTTATAGTTTTTAAGCTTCTGTTTGTGTTTTGTTGTTGTTTTACAGTTAACACTATGTGACTGAATGCATAAAAAGATGGATGCTGCTGCCATGTTTTCACTCAATGGTTGAGAAAGAACTCAGAATATTAAGAATGTTTTAGTGGTGCAGTTGGTAGCACTGTTGCCTTGCAGCGAGAAGGTCCTGGGTTCTAATCTGGGCTGGAGCCTTTCAGCATGGAGTTTGCATGTTCTCCCCGTGCATGCGTGGGTTTTTAATTAGCTTGTTTTGAGGATTATGTGTTTAATTAGGATCTATTTCCAAAAGAGCTCCTACCACACAGATTATAAGTGACATGAATTTGTGATGATACAAGATTATTTTTTTTTATCTGGGACATGATAGCACAAGGATAAACCTGTTGTCTAGTTGTAAGGTTGCTGGAGCAATTCCCACCTTCACCAGCTGAGATGTGAAGTGTCCCTTGTAAAGACAGTACTACACCCCTATGTCCCACCTTCATCCCTAATAGACCTTCATAATTTGGAAACATTAGAGACTCACTTGTCAGTTTTGTGTTGCAACTCAGTGATGCAGGACGTAACATTGTGGCCACACAGTTTCTAACTCTTTAACAGTTTTTTACATCCTCCTTCTTTCAGTTCCATGTCCCCGTTCAGTATTGACAGCATACGACACCACCGGAAGTCCGAGTCCCCAGATTCAAAAAAGAGAAGAATCCACAGATGTGACTTTGAGGGCTGCAATAAAGTGTACACCAAAAGCTCACATTTAAAAGCACACCGGAGAACGCACACAGGTGAGTCAATCTTTTTGTGAGTGATGCAGTATGAAGACAAAACTCAAGTGAAGTTTGGTGAAGATAATTTAGACAGTCTGCATCACTTTGAGAGCTGGTGGAAAGTAAAGTGCATGACAAAAATGCAATTACAGGCCAAGGTCTCAGTAACGTGTCATGTGACCTTCAGCATCAATTACAGTTTGACAACGATGTCTCATGATGTTCACAAGTCGACTGGTTGTCTGCTGAGGTGTGACATCACACTCCTCTTGAAGGTCCTCAGGTCCTTCTGGGGTTCAGAGTTACATGTCTCTACATGGAGACTCAGCTGATCCCAGAGGTTTTCTGTGGGATTCAGGTCTGGAGGAAGTCCAGGTCACTCCATTCGAGGTCCCCCAGTCTCCAGGTCCCTCATGATGAGACCTGGATGATCTGGATCCTTGTGGTCCATGAAGATGAAATGAGGCCTGTGTTGTTCATGCAGGGACACGATGATTAATGATGTTATTCAAGTAGTTTGGACTCAACACAAAGTGTAGGACAGGTCTGTGTCGACTAGACACACCTGTCCACACTGTGACACCTCCACCACCAAAGGTATCTGATGCGTAGTGTCTCCTTGATGTCGCCAGCATCGTTTCCAGTCATAATTTCTGCTCAACATGAATCTACTTCCATCCAAGAACAGCCCTGAGGTCCACTGGTCCCTCGTCCAGTGTAAAGGCTCCTTGGTTTATGCAAAACACTGATGTAAACAGTTTCTAATGGTCTGATGTGACACTTGGTTCCTCTTAGCTCCTTAAATGTTCCTTTAGTTGAGGGATCTTCATCATCTGGTTCTACTGGACTCCGTTCACAATGAATAATCATCAGTGTCCCACGTCTTTCTGTGACTCTTCCAGTCTGTTGAACCTGCTGATGACACTCTGAGCTCAGTAGCCACTCCCATCTCAGCTCTCAATATTTGGAACAGGAAGTTAAGCCACCATTTGTTTAATGCAATATTTATATCTACTAATAGACTCTTAAACTTTGATGGCATTATTCCTAAAGTAGCCATTATTACTTACAGACTTCAGCAGTACATGGATAGAATAAATATGTAAAAATAATGCTGCATTCACAAGTCTATTTCTATATTTTGTAAATATTTGAAAACAATGTCAAAACAGAAAATCCATTCAGTTATTTGACCCGACTTGACATGGAATCAAAAATGGTTTGAAATAGGATAAATTACATGTACGTCACAAGCAAACGTCCTAAATAACTAAAATGAGGGCAGAAGTGTGTGTGAAGTAGAAAAAAGGCAGAATTGGGGTTAAATAGCAACAGGAACAGAACTGAAGATGTGACTTGTTGCATACTGTGTTTCTTTTCTGCATCTCTAGGGGAAAAGCCATACAAATGCACCTGGGAAGGTTGCACCTGGAAGTTCGCCCGCTCTGATGAGCTGACGAGGCATTACAGAAAACACACAGGGGTGAAGCCCTTCAAATGTGCAGACTGTGACCGCAGATTCTCCAGATCTGACCACTTGGCTCTGCATCGACGGAGACACATGCTGGAGTGAATCCAAACAAGTGTGGATGAGAGAGAGAGGTCAATGGAACAGACACGTGCACACACACAGACACACACATACACACTCATACACGCAGGCAGCCAAGGGAGCGGGATCTCCTTTTGAATGTTTTTCAGCTGGCCTGGATGCCCACAGATAGACACACACACACATCTTCATCCTTCAGGAGAACGAGGAGACAGAGATGGAGGGAAGGATGGACAAAGGTGCACAATGCTTGTGGAGCAAAAAACAGGGTCACTTCTGGATCCCCTTTGGATTGGAAGCAAGCGATGGCAAGATCTTTAAATTGCCATTGAAGTATAATAGCGAACTGTCTTTCAACAGCACTGTTAATGTTTCAGTTTGATTTTGAAGATGAAGTCACACTCTTTATTTAAACAGTTTATACACACAGTACATACATACATATATATGTTTGCATCCTTTTTTCAGTCCTGTTCAAACAGCTGCTTTCCCAGCATTCATAATGTGAAAGACCCCAATAAAATAAAAAAAAAACAGAGAGAAGTTACTCCTGGAATGGATCACTCTGACAGTATTGATTTGCCTTGTGAGTTCAAAATATGACCAGAAGAGGGAGCTGTTTAACTCCTTATGGTTAAACAGGAGATTGAAATCATCCCATTGAGAAGCTAAAAGTACGTTGGCCTGACAACTCCTCAATAGCCAGCAAAGTAAAAATAAGAGAAAAACTATCAACTCGAGCAGCCGCGACCTGAAAGGATCAACTTTATCTGCACAGTTAGTATCTCATTAAACATTTGTTTCCTTTCAAACTACAGAAACTGGACTCGCATGTCATCACACCAGCAAATGTTGTGACACACGGACACTGGATGATCCCATATCTCAGTGCTATTCTTTATGTTGAGCCTCTTGAAATCATTTTTTGTAAAAAAGAAAAACACAAGTACAAAGAAAAAAAGATCTTTTGTGGATTTTGAGCTGTGATTAGCAATCAGTAAAGTGCAATCTTAAATGATATATAAATATATATACTTTCAGTATGAAAATGTTTTGTTTATTGAATCTTGCTTTTTTTAAATGCCTGCTTACTGCTTATGTTTGACTCTGAAAAAAACAACGCCGTCATGCACCATGAACTTTGAAACGATTTGAAGCAATCAGAAGAGATTTCCAGTCTGAGAAACAAACAGGCACCTTACAGATTGTCATTCCATCCCTAGATATTACTCTTAACTGATGAACTCAGCTGTTTTTCACAAAAAAAGTATTTTGTGTCGTATTTTCTTTTGCAAAATGCAAAAGGTCTTGATCGTTAGCTGATGCTGACACCAGCTGAAAGTGTTACAAAGATCATTTATGTGTACAGAAGAGCAATACTTTCTGAACAAAGTGAGAAGAAGGAACGTCAGCCGCCTATTTACTCTGTTTGTTGATGTCAAAATCAGTAAAAAGGAGCGTCCAGCGCAGCGTCCTTCCGTTTCTTCTGTTGAGTCTGTTCTGTGTCTGTCTCAGCTGGTGAGTCACTTCATTTAAAATTCATTTTTAGTTTTCAAATGCAAAGAATCACCTAAAATATTCTCGCATTAGTTGAACAAAATAGGATTATTACCTGAAATGTTGGTGATAGTTGATGCTGAAAATTGCAGGAATTACACACAAACACACATAATACAAGTATTACCATTAGACACACATCTACCTACGAACTATATATCTGCATTAAGACTTTAATTAAGGTTTCTGGCAGAGAGGATGCTTGAAGAACATCACTTAACCTTAATCAGGGAGTTCAATTAAAAAAGTATATTTTTATAGGCTGAATTATATACACACATTTTTGAAAGTATTTCCGGTGCTCTCTCTTTCTGCTGTGTGAAAGCTTCAAACGTAAACTCTAAATATCAAGCCAACCCACGTTATTTGATAGTGCTGCCAAATGCAGTTATTGGATGGAAGCCAGTAAAAAAAAAAAAAAAAAAAAAGAAAGAAAGAAAGAAATCCATATGCTCATAAACTAATACCCACATACACGCACACACCTGCACACTTCAACACTTTCAGTAAAGGAGCCAAATCCAGGAAGTGGTTTGCACACATGCACACTGTGTGTATTTGTGTGTGTGTGAGACAAACCCTGAATATTCATGCATGTTATCATTATTTATGTATATTGTTTGCTCACATGTCATTATTGCCCAGTTGTATTATCATTTTGGCTAAAGCATATCAGCACCTTGTCTTGTATTAGTTTGATTTCCAGAGGATTTTATTTCAAAGATGTCAGTTTATAAACAAATATTCACCCTATTTTATCATCTGTATAAAGTATTAGGACTTTTTTTGATCGGGGGCACTTTGTGATTGCTTAGAACTCTTTTTTCTCTTCTGTAAAGAAGGATGTTTTGAAATGTTGTAATATATGTAACAATGAAGATGAAACAAAAAAAAAGCTATTTCAAAGTTCTACAGCATATGTGTGTATTTATACATATACAGTGGGGCAAAAAAGTATTTAGTCAGCCACCAATTGTGTAAGTTCTCCCACTTAAAAAGATCAGAGAGGCCTGTAATTTTCATCATTGGTATACCTCAACTATGAGAGACAAAATGAGGAAAAAAAATCCAGAAAATCACATTGTCTGATTTTTAAAGAATTTATTTGCAAATTATGGTGGAAAATAAGTATTTGGTCACCTACAAACAAGTAAGATTTCTGGCTTTCACAGACCTGTAACTTCTTTAAGAGGCTCCTCGGTCCTCCACTCGTTACCTGTATTAATGGCACCTGTGTGAACTCGTTATCAGTATAAAAGACACCTGTCCACAACCTCAAACAGTCACGCTCCAAACTCCACTATGGCCAAGACCAAAGAGCTGTCAAAGGACACCAGAAACAAAATTGTAGACCTTCACCAGGCTGGGAAGACTGAATCTGCAATAGGTAAGCAGCTTGGTGTGAAGAAATCAACTGTGGGAGCAATTATTAGAAAATGGAAGACATACAAGACCACTGATAATCTCCCTCGATCTGGGGCTCCACGCAAGATCTCACCCCGTGGGGTCAAAATGATCACAAGAACGGTGAGCAAAAATCCCAGAACCACACGGAGGGACCTAGTGAATGACCTGCAGAGAGCTGGGACCAAAGTAACAAAGGCTACCATCAGTAACACACTATGCCGCCAGGGACTCAAATCCTGCAGTGCCAGACGTGTCCCCCTGCTGAAGCCAGGACATGTCCAGGCCCGTCTGCGGTTTGCTAGAGAGCATTTGGATGATCCAGAAGAGGATTGGGAGAACATCATATGGTCAGATGAAACCAAAATAGAACTTTTTGGTAGAAACTCAACTTGTCGTGTTTGGAGGGGAAAGAATGCTGAGTTGGATCCAAAGAACACCATACCTACTGTAAAGCATGGGGGTGGAAACATCATGCTTTGGGGCTGTTTTTCTGCAAGGGGACCAGGACGACTGATCCGTGTAAAGGAAAGAATGAATGGGGCCATGTATCGTAAGATTTTGAGTGAAAACCTCCTTCCATCAGCAAGGGCATTGAAAATGAGACGTGGCTGGGTCTTTCAGCATGACAATGATCCCAAACACACCGCCCGGGCAACGAAGGAGTGGCTTCGTAAGAAGCATTTCAAGGTCCTGGAGTGGCCTAGCCAGTCTCCAGATCTCAACCCCATAGAAAATCTCTGGAGGGAGTTGAAAGTCCGTGTTGCCCAGCGTCAGCCCCAAAACATCACTGCTCTAGAGGAGATCTGCATGGAGGAATGGGCCAAAATACCAGCAACAGTGTGTGAAAACCTTGTGAAGACTTACAGAAAACGTTTGACCTCTGTCATTGCCAACAAAGGCTATATAACAAAGTATTGAGATTAACTTTTGTTATTGACCAAATACTTATTTCACACCATAATTTGCAAATAAATTCTTTAAAAATCAGACAATGTGATTTTCTGGATTTTTTTTTCCTCATTTTGTCTCTCATAGTTGAGGTATAACTATGATGAAAATTACAGGCCTCTCTGATCTTTTTAAGTGGGAGAACTTACACAATTGGTGGCTGACTAAATACTTCTTTGCCCCACTGTATATGTATACATTTATACACATGTATGTGTGTGGATGTGTGTACACACACATTGGAAACAGGGCTTTGAATCTGTAGATGGAGAAGATACATTTATACACTTAAATTCTTTTCAGAGACAGTAGTTTATCTAATTTGATATACAGTGAAAAGGGGCTAAAGGTGTTCATATGTAAATGATCATATGTGATGTTATGTAAAAGCTTCCTTTTTTTTTGGTTTGTGGTTTATGATCAAATCTCGTTTCTTTTGGAAAGGCTGAACCAGTGTTTGCTATAATCGACAAATTATTTAGATATTGACCACATTAAGGTACTCAATTCCCTATGTCTCTATTTTGATACACCTGGTCATTAAAACACAGAAATGAAGCACATATCAAAAACTCATGTACTCTTGTTCTCAGTATATGATGTTGCATGCCTTAACACACCAGAGTTTGAACATTCAATTAGACTTAAAGATGGTGTCTCTACAGGACAGGGTGTATTGTATTTCCCCACCGCATCTCCTTCTTCATTTTGGAGCATAATTTTGTTATGGTAACCAGGGTCAAAGTTATGCAATAATAATGAATAGTGCCTCATATCACAAACTTGTAATACCACCTGCTCTGTGCAGAGTTTAGATTCCAAAATGTGTTCTTCAATTGTTATACATTTCAAACAGGAACTAGTTGATTCTGAAGATGAAGAAAACAAAAAAGCACAGACAACAATATGCAAGTCGGACCTCTTACATTTCTCTTCGCACTGAGCCTTATATGTGTCAAATAATGCAGCATCTTCCCATAATACTTTAAACAGGTTTATAGTGCACATCATTACTTTGCTTGCAATAAGTCACCTCCTTTAAGGAGAACAAAACTGAGTTACATAAGCCTCTGGATGTTTTAGCTTCAGCACATGATTCAACACAATGTTTTCATGTAAGATAACGGGACGTCCTACTCACAGGAAAAACAACAACAAAATCCTGTGGTTGGAATGCCAGCTGTTGATTGGCGCCTTTGTGAATGATTTCACACTTTCTATCAGTTAAATAAATAATATTTTACTTTCTATGTAACATCTGATTTTGATTTTGTTGGTTTTTGAAAATTTAAGTAGTGAAGCCAATGCCTATGTTTCGAGTTTGCTAATATTAAGTACAGTAATTGTTGTTCCTGTATTTATATAAAGTGAGTGTTGTGTAAATATATTCAAATCTTTTCATTCTTACTGTTTGAAAATGTGATATTGCTCAGTTTTGCTTCGAAAAAGGGAGATTCTGCTTCTGAAAAAGTCTGTAAAAGAAATTTTTAACCCTGACATTATTTTTTAATCTTTAAGAACAGATTGTCTGTTACACTTTTATTTTCTCCAAGAGTTGTTAAGTATCACGTCAGTGTTTTGCCTTTTTTTTTTCCTCTGTAATTTTCATATGGATGGAGCTGTGAATTTAAAATAAGTTCAAACATATACATGTATATTAATATGAATGGAGGCATGAAGGTTAATAAAGTTGCATTTTGTATGTAACAGTCTGGGATGAATCTAGTTACTATCTATGATCGGAATGGATGGCATGTGGTTTTGATGTCACTTTTGTGTGACATTTGAGCGCCGTTACTCCCATTCACTGGCATTCAGAAATACAATCTCAGCATCTGAAAAGCCACTTTAAATCACGGCTAATACATGCTGTGGTAGCTTACTTCTAAAAATCCTACATCAAATAACTAAAATATTTATTTACAGTATATAGTGTATTTCATAAATAAAGCAACACAATGTTCCTCAAAAGAAAATAGAATGAAAAAAACACTAAAGTAGAACTTCAGAAGACACAAACACAGTGTGCATTTCATAAAAAATTTGCTCCTGTTACACTTTAGTTTAGGCACAAATAAAATCAGATTTTACAAATACAGTAAATGCCAGGACAGTTTTTCTCTTATTTTTTTACAGCGTAGAGTGTGAATCTTAGTGTGAATTTGACTAATGTATAACAAGTTAACATGTCTTTCAAACTACACTGTGATGGTGCGAATCAATTTAACACTTTGTACACAAGTGAAAAAGAAATATCAACATTGATTATACATTTAATATGGTGCAAAGATCTGAGAAAGGAAGTAATGTGTTCAGATATCTTGGTTCCTGTGAGTATGTTTGTATCAAAATCAATCAATCAAAAATACTTTATTAATCCCCGAAGGGAAATTAAGTGTCGTTGTAGCTCAGTTCTTCTTCAGGAAGCCATTGTAGAAGGTTATAGCTGTGGGCAACAAGGATCTCCTGTAGAGGGTTCTAGCTGTGGACAACAAGGATCTCTTGTAACAGTCTGTGCTGCAGCGGATCTGAAGAAACCTTTGACTGAAGACACTCTGTTGTTGAGTTACTGTGTTCTGAAGAGGATGATGAGGGTTCTCCATGATGATTTTCATTTTCTGAACCATCTTCCTTTGGACAATCAACTCAAGATACTCCAGATCAGTCCACAGAACAACCATCCGCCCGTCCGTCCGTCCGTCCATCCATCCATCCATCCATCCATCCATCCATCCATCCATCCATCCATCCATCCATCCATCCATCCATCCATCCATCCATCCATCCATCCATCCATCCATCCATCCATCCATCCATCATGCATTATCCTGCTGGAAGTAGCCATCAGAAGATGGTACACTGTGGTCATAAAGGGATGGACAGAGCAACAATACTCAGGTAGGTTGTGGCGTTGCAATGATGCTTAGTTGGTACTAAGTGGCCCAAGGTGTGCCAAGGAAATGTCCCGCATACCATTACACCACCATCAGCAGCCTGAACCATTGATACATGGCAGGATGGATCCATGCTTTTAATCAGACCAGGCAACATTTTTCCAATCTTCTACTGTCCAATTTTGGGGAACCTGTGTGAATTGTAGCCTCAGTTTTCTGTTCTTAGCTGAAAGGAGTGGCACCCGGTGTGGTCTTCTACTGCTGTAGCCTATCTACCTCAAGGTTTGACGTGTTGTGCATTTAGAGATGTTCTTCTGCATACCTTGGGTTACAAGGGGTTATTTGAGTTACTGTTGTCTTTCTATCAGCTCAAACCAATCTGGTCATTCTCCTCTGACCTTTGGCATCCACAAGGCATTTTCACCCACAGAACTGCTCAATGGATATCTTGCCATTTTTAGACCATTCTCTGTAAACACTGAGATGGTTGTGCATGAAAATACCAGTAGATCATCAGTTTCTGAAATACTCAGACCAGCCTTTCTGGCACCAACAACCATGTCACATTCAAATTCACTTAAATCACCTTTATTACCCATTCCGATGCTGGTTTGAACTGTAGCAGATTGTCTACGCGCCTAAATGCATGGAGTTACCGCCATGTGATTCCCTGCATAGAAATTTGCGTTAATGAGCAGTTGGATAGGTCTGCCTAATAAAGTGGCCTGTGAGTGTATAATCCCTACAGTGATTTGCAGTTCTGCCCAGGGGTTGTCTCCATGTGGTACATGCGCAGAAAACCTCCACAGGGATGCAACCAGGTAACGTCCTGATCAGATACTTGACTATGTCTTGACATCCTGCAAGAACATCACAAACAGGATCATGGAAAAGAGGCAACCCTGAAGAAGTCTAATGAGAACAGGGAACAAGCTAAACCTAGTGTCAAAAATACAAGCACAACTCTTTCTTTGGTTTTACAGAGACCAGGTACTCCCACAGCACCCTGTGCAGAATCTCCTGAGGTGCCTAGTCATAAGCCTTCTCCAACTCCAGAAAACACATGTGGACTGAAGAGCCAACCTCCCATGATACCCTTCAGTAACTTTATGAGAATAAAGATCAAGTCCACTGTTCCATGTCCTGGATGAAAAACCATGCTGCTCCTTCTGAATCTAAGGTTTTCACCCACGGGCAAAATTCTAGCGTGGGAGAGAGTCCAGCCCCTCTCCAGGAGTATATCAAGTTAGTATCCTTCAACCTCACCCATAAGCTCTGGCTCCTTTCTCGATAAGAAAACAATGAACCTTAAAACTGATACTGTTTTGTTTTCTTATATACTGCAGCTTATAGGTGCATTCTTTGTAACAGTTGTGGTGACAATATGCCATTACAAATAATTTTAAATTTCAATTTCATGTCTGAAGATTATCAGAGGTCACAATAGAGCCCTGACACCATCTTTAGGAACCACTCATTTTTGTAAGTACATTCATGCTTTATAAAAAAAAAAATTAAAAAAAATTCCGGACCAAGAATTGTGCCTTGGTGTACTCCACATGCAAATCTAATTAAGTTGCAAAAATCAATTAGAGAAAGCAAAGAGCTGCCTATTTCTTATATTCTGAACCAAATAACCTAGTTTGCTCAGTAAAATAGTATCGTCATCATTGTCAAAAGTAGAACTGAGATCACAAAGATTAATGACAGACGTGTTTTTAGAATCAGTGTTTGTCTGCAAGGTTATGTTACAGCTTTGGTAAGTGCATTTTCTGTTCTAGTTTTATACCATAAAGACAAGATCAAATTCCTAGTTATAGTCAATAAAAAGTATTTGTAAAATGTATTTGTGATTTGAACATACTTGTTCAGATACATTTCAATGTCTCTTACAATAATCCCTAACTGCTTTGTTGCTATCATTTTTAAATGACAGGGTGTGATATTTTAAGACCTGGAATACTCTAACACAGTTTCTAAGAACAGGTTATAATTAAGAGGAAACATCCTGCACATCTTGTACTGTACTCACTTATAATTGGAACTGGATACATGTTTATGTCTATCTTAAAAGAATTCAGATTATTACAATCTGTTACAACGCCACTAAGCATTTTAGGGTGTAGTGTATCACCTGTGGGATTTATCACTTCCTTAAGCTTCTTCTGGGTGGATTATATTGAACAGGACGTAAAGAAATCATTTTTTTCTATACAGGTATATTTTTTTGCATTTAGAACATGCTCAGACATCTCTTGTTGTTTGCATAGATTTCCTTGGCACCTTTTCTCAGCACCTTTGCTGTGACTCATGTCACCTAAACAAAAACGGGGACATCATGTTATGTTCCATGGAACTTCCGTGGAACAGTTCCTCTTAATAAGCTACCTATGACTAATTTTGAAATTTCAAGGCACCTTAAATGAACTGTAAGCAATGAGATACTCACTCCCCCAGCAGGTTTTACAAAAGAAAGTTCAAAGGAACACGCATACAGTATATCACATCGTATCATCTCAGAAAAACAAACAATCAAATACAGCCCTATTTTCTCCTGAACTAATAAGAGGGTAAATTAATTGATGATTTACTAACGATAAACTGAGGATCATTACCCCTTCTTCTAAAGGAGGGGTTTATTAATTGTGTGTGTTATTGCACTGCAAATGAGGCTAGATGTCAGAAATGTTGCTGCCCATCATTTTTGGAAAGGTTCTAATGCCGGTGTGAGTAAAACAATTAATAAATAGAACACATTTAAAGAGTTGCCACACTTCCTGTTCTCCAAATTTAGTCAAAGAACATCAAAAGTAGGTCATGCAATGCTCAGAGACACTGTGAAAATACTTCATGTGACCTGGTTTAAAACGTTTAAGATCACAACAACACTATAAAAAAGGGTTTAAAAGTACATTTTGTTCAAGTGTTGCAAAGGGAACGCCACCTTTCAAAAACAGCCACATTTCATCAAAACTGTACACACTTAGAAGAGATCAAAATTCAAAAGTTTAGTTACAATGCAGAAAATAAAACCCCTAATTAAATATTTTGTACCAAATCTCTTATTTACATATAATATCTTCATGATTATGATAAATATTGACAAATGTATTTGGACTGTTTTGTTTTGTGTAGTTTTGATTTGTTTTTGTTGTCTTCTCCCTCCCACTCCTGTTGACTGGATGTTGTTATTTAAGTGTCTTTGGCTCTGTTTATCAACTCCGCCTCCACAACCAGATATGGTCAGAAGTGCCATAGAAATGAAGCGCACTGTACAACAGAAGGGGTTAATTAAACCTTGACTGTTGTAAGAATAAATCTGTCCAGACATAATAAGGGACCCAGACCCACAATTCTGTCTGTCAAATACATCAGGACAGGACAGGCTTACAAAAAACAAAACGTACCTACTCTGAGCGGAAATAAAAAAATAATGAAAAGATAAGTACAAATAAAAAAATAAAAACGTACATAAATAAAAACATAATACCTGCAAAACAACTGCATGTGAGTTGTCTTTCACTGTGGTGGATGGGGGGGTAATTTGCAGGGTAACTTAAGTTTACCAAAACCTCCTCAGTATGTTCAAGTCTTCCAGAGTTACTTGAGACAAACTTTATTAACTCCTGAGGCTTCGTCAGTCTTTGATATGAAATACTAAAATGTCCCATAATACAAATATATCTACAAGAGAATGGCAGCAGGTGAAATTGAATTGAAAATTATATTTTTTTTTTACTTACACAGCTGGAACATTTAATTTGTATTTTAAAAATATTTATTGGCAACCAAAAAAAAGTTAAGTTCGACAAGAATTTTTAGAATTATTTGTCAATGATGAAATTAAAAAACCTGTTAGCTCAATTTGTAAAGTTATAAATTATGTTGAAGGCTGCGTGAGGCTGTAGTTAAAAAAACAACAACTTGGTGATAAATCAAAAAATGAAACAATACCATGTTTGAAGATCTCTGGAAAAAAACAAAAATTACATATATTTGCCCAAAGCCTTTACTTTCTGTAATTATGCGGAAATTGAACAATTTGGGGAAAATACAGAAGCAGAACATTCTATTTTCTGGTCAAAAAGGAAACAAAATATCATCCAAAATCAAAAATATTTATTTTATTTTAGAGAAAATATACATACAAACATGTAGTTAAAACATTCCATAATTCATAATTCTTGTATCATCTGAGTTATACTGTGAGAACTGGCTCACGTTTCTCCTGCTGACATCTTTTAGGAAATACACGTTAATGTAAAACTTTTTGATTAGCTGTCTAAAACAACATACTTTGTCCTCTAGTTAATTGCATATGTAGAGTTAAATGTTAAAGTATATTAAATAAATATTATACTGACACACTGCTGACAAAAAATTTCACTATAGAAAACTTCAATATAAAATTGATGTTGTTCTTGTAATTTATCATAATAAAGGCCTACAAATGATCAAATCAATATTTAGATTTTAGTTTAAAAAGATTTCTCCCTTTTAAATAAGGCAACAAATAAACTTAAATATTTTTACAGTGAAAGAGATAATTAGTGGTGGCCCAGCACTCCTGAGTGAATCTCCATATCAGAGTTAATGGAATAAACCAGTCTGTATTTTATCCATGTAAAAATAAAACAATGTTGGTTTTTGGGGTTTAAGTGAATATCTTCAGAGAGGTTTCTAGTTCTGGTGTCTCTTCATGTGTAGTGCCAGGTGGTCAGAGCGAGCGAAGCGGCGGCTGCACACTCCACACTGGAACGGTTTTACCCCTGTGTGTTTCCTGAAATGGCGAGTCAGCTCATCAGAACGAGCGAAACACCAGTCACATCCCTCCCAGGAGCACTTGTAGGGCTTCTCACCTTTAGCAAATAAGCAAAAATAAAACAAAGAAAAGTCTAAATAAATGCAAATACTGTAGCTTTTTGAAAACAACTCATTCCTTCAAAACTCAGTAAATGTAAATAAAGGATCGTTTTTCATGTCATATATCAAATAAGGAAGTTAGCGCATGTCTCACCTGTGAGACATAAATCACTATATGACACCCCCCCCCCCCACCCCCC
>SSNP01000027.1:5012673-5049066 GCA_006937955.1 Pachypanchax playfairii
TGAGACATAAATCACTATATGACACCCCCCCCCCCCACCCCCCTACATTGAGCTGCAGAGTTTATGTGATTTGACAGCAGTGAGATGTGGGCCAAACAGAAGGCATTTGCAAACCAACTTTACTTCTCTGCATAGCAACATCAAATAAGAAGCAACTCAATGGATTTTACCTGTGTGGGTCCGTAGATGGGCTTTCAGATGAGATGACTTTGTGTACACTTTCTTGCACCCTGAAAAGGACGACTCATTAAGTATGTAAATTACAATAAATAAATAAAGTTTAGCTTCACTAACACTTCCTACCTGGAACATCACAGTGGTGAATCCTTCGCTTTTCCAGATCAGGATTATTCCTCCGATTGTACTTGACTGGAGCTGACTGGGTTGACACTTGGGACAGTGGACCGAGTGCAAGACTTGAATGCTGGAGTGCTGCAGGGTACGTTTGGTCTTGGTTTTGAATCGGAGGTACACTGGAAATCAGTCCAGGACTGAGAGACGTGTGAGTTTGAAATGTTCTTTTGGAGGCAATGCTGGCTTCGTACGAGGGAGGGGGGGGGAGGTTATGAAGGAGCTTCTTTCTCCTGTCTGGACTTGGAGGATCTGAGATTGGCGGGGAAGGTGGCCAGTACACTGGTCTTAACTCGTGGCTCGAGTGTTGATTTATTGGAAAACACTGAGTCTGTGAGCTGTTTGCTGGATCTGCATGACTGTTAACAGGGATCACTGGGATGGGGTTCACCTGCAATCCATGAGAAAACTGCTCCAAATCACTGCATAAAAGCTGAAACATGGTATTATCCTGAAAGTCTGGTACTTCCTGTTTGATGAAAAAGCCACTGCCAGGAGTGTCTGCTGCTTTAAAAACACCTGAGTTTTCTGAAAGAGCTGTTGGTGCTTCACTTCTCTGACAAGTGTGAATCAGGGAGTGTGACGGCTCTGTTTTGATCTGTGTCACAGTCCTGCAGAGGCCAGGGTGCAGGTGTGTGATGTCAGGAAGGAACACGCTCATGTTGACACTGTAAGGGGAGGCGAAGCCTTCAGTGAAAGATGGCTCCAGCATGAGGCTGCTATCCCTGCACAGCATTTTGGAATTTACATCCTGAGGGTGTGCACACAAGTAGCTATCCATCTCTGATTTACTCTGGGAGAGCAGAGAAGAGGGGAGATTAGGCAGGTCATAAACATTACAGACAAGTACATTGACTTAAGCTATCACATTAGGGTTTAGATTTAAAGCATGTGAGTTCATGCTGTAATGCCCGGAATGCTTTAATGGGATTTCTGATTTTGAATCTCACAATAGGACTCAAACAGGCCGGTTGACAAGCATCCTCCTGATAAGTGTCAGGATTTTGTGCAGATACAGTCAGTAAATGTAAGCAACAATAGAAAAAATTAAACTTCTATATTTTAGCAGTGATCTCAGGTCAACTTTCCCTATAAATTTTGTTTTTATGTGAATCTGATTTGCTTTCAGAGGTTTCTACGTCCAATCTGCTGGTAAAAACTAATAAGCACCTACCAAATTATAGTCATGCATCGATGAAGTTCCCTGGACAGCATCTGTCCTGTTACAGAGCACTTGTCCCTGATCTTCACCTCTTCCACCGTCGGATGTCAGCGATGAAGGGATTTTGTGGAGAAACGGCGCGTCCTGCTCCGGAGCAACCCAAACAGTATTCCTCACAGCAGCGGCCATAAACACAGCAGCAATACCCTTCAAACTGACACGAAAATGTTCTCAAATAAACTGAACATGTGAATTATTTTGTTGTGAAGCAATCTGTACGACCGAGCAGCTGTCAGACGCTCATTCTCCTCCGTTTTGCGCTGGCTTGTCAAATTACGCATCTACGTGATATCAGTGCGTCTGCAGGGCGGGGCCAAACACGTAGCAAACAAACTGGACAAACAGGCTATGGGGACACTGTTTAAACAGAAGACTAAATGTTCAGATCAAACTCATTCATATAAAAAATTAAGGAGCATTATTTACCTATAAAGTTTAAGGATTAAGGACGGCTGTCAGTTTTACGCAGGATTATTGAATGTCATTTTAGGTCATCTCTCTGCAGGTTTCTCGATGCATTCTCTGCTTTTTATCTGGAACCGCAGTAAAATCCCAGTATTTTCAATATTGTTTCTGATTTTTGATAATAATCCAGCAAAGCTTGAATCCTGGTCTGGCATGTTAAAAACGCCACTGCGGTGCAGCTGTCTGTCAGGACACAGGATGCCAACATTCCTGAACCATGCAGCAAGCAAAGCTCTGTAATAAACACATTGTGTCTCATTTTTTTAATTCAGCAGGTACAATTTGTGCCTGCAGTTATTTTAATGTACTTTACAAACAGGTCCTACTGAACAGCAAGAGCTGCTCTCGCTTTCTTTTTATCTCCTTTATCCCTCTTCTGATCACAGTGACAGGGATTTTATATCCCTCAGCTTAGAAAAACACTAGTGTATGAAGCATTAACAGCATGCTGGGACTGTGTGGAACAACACTGGCAAAGACTGAGAAGAGGCTAAGCAACATTTTATTGTTTATGTATGTGTAAATTCTCAGTGTGTACAGTTTTTTTCATGTGACATTTATAGTGCCACTCCCATTCACTTGTTCCCTCAGGCAGTTCTTGTCCTCTTGAAAATACTGTAACTACACCTATTACAGGCCTGACTAAACATGTTCTCACTGTGAGTTTCACTGGAATTAAATAAGGTCACATGCGTGAACATAATTAGAAGCAGAGCAATAGTTACAATTTAGACAAGTTTCATTGTTTATGCTGATGCATTTTATTTTATGTATTTTTAAAACTGATGTTGTTATCAACCTTTTTAAAAAATATATATATTTAAAGGTTCCTTAGACATGAACAGTCATGACTTAAGAGTTGTGTTTTAATTTTTTACGATTGGGTCACAATATGCCCACAACTTGGCTGTTCTTTCTAAAATATTGAAACAAATTGTTATTTTATCGTATGAATTTCAGTGCCTTTAATTTGGAATTTGCAAAGATCTAAACTGATGTGACTTTAATCTGTCAGATTATTTGCAACCCTTAGCAAAAGATGTACAACTATTTCATTATTTGCATTATTTCAACTTATATATACATATTAATATCAACATATTCTAGATTTGTTAGTTGACTTTTAATATTTAAAATATGAGCCCAGTCTTATTTGCTTTTAATGGAATTTTAAACATTTTCAGTTTGTTTTTGTGTATTTTGCCACTGTGCATATCCATTTTGTTACTCTTCTCTATTTTTGGACATTTTATTGAGTCATATTCAAATTTGTCAAGTTGTAGTTCAGTTTATTTTTCAAATATTTACAAAAAAAGAGTAAACTAAAAACTCTTGGTACCACTATATTCTAGTACAGTATATGATCAAACACATGTCTTAATTATGAAAATATAAGTGTTTTTTATGATGCTGAAGAAAATAAATAAATACACACATAAATATGAAAATATACGCCGGTGACTGTTGATCATCCAGTTGGGAGCTGACCGATTGCCTGCCATGTGCTGACCTTTCAACATGCAATTTAAATCCATGAAGTCTCAACTCTAAGTGGAGCAACTGTCATTCTTGGCTGTGGCTCCTCCAGTATTCCTTCCTATCCCTGAATGGGATTCAAGCTCCTCTCCATACTCCACCCCCCACCCACACACACGCATATAAAACCTTACAATATGCCCAACAACAGCGCAGCAGAAGAGAGAGAATGCACGGTATGTGCTTAGAGCATCATCTTTCTGCTCATCTCATATAGACCAACATGGCTGGGCCAAAGCAGGACTGGTTAATAAATACATATAGTACACTGGACTGACACTCCTTTTAGTATTTTCTTCTTTTTTATTAATAAAAACACCCTCAAACCCTAACAGCAACATTTACTTGATGCTTTAAAACAAATGATTAAATATTCATCTTTCTTGTGCGGAAGGTGTTTCCAAGTTTTGAAACAGTTTGTATAAATTTTAATCCAGCTGGAGTTTTAGAGATAATATATTTGTTTTTGCTTACAACAAATAAGATTCTAACAGGAAATACAGATAAATATTTCTTTGGCTGACCTTCCAGCAGGTGCTTGCCATTCCCAGCAGAGGGCAATGGTCAGCTGCAGGTGAGTTTCTTCTTCCCATTCCTGCATGTCTGTTAAACACCTTATGAAGAGAAGTTGTAGAAGAAAACAGTTGTGTATACTTCCCTGTTTTGTTTTTGTTTTTCACTCTCTATTAGTCTCTCCGGCAACTAATTGTGAACAGAAATGGGATGGCATTCCTTCAAGGTAAGGCTTTTCTGATCTGGATTTGCTTGCAAACAAATGCATATTAAAACACTCGTTTCCAATATACATTCAAATCAGCACTTATAGGTGGATCCAAGGACAATTGTCTAGAAACCTGCTTGATGCATATTTCATTTGACTTTTCATATTCTTTTTTAAACATCAAGCTGGCACTCAGCAATATAATTCATGTGATGTCAGTTTTACAAAGCCTGCCCTTGAATAAAAAACACATTCAGTCATTTCTTCCTTGCCTTCATTGTTTTTGTCTCAAGTTTTGCTGAGTTACAAGCTGGGCTTTCTGACTCCGTATGGCATTTATCTGATCTGACACGGTTTCATTAGACATTAGTAATCATTTCCATGTAGCGCGCAACATTAGAGGCCTCCTGTTTGTAAAGCAGCAGATGAGGCTAATGCCGTCCTCTGGGGAGAAATTCAATATAATTTGTTAATTAAATGGAATAATTTAATTACAGTAACTTAGAAAGCATTCATCAATATAATTGTTTTCAGAGCCACCGTTCTAATTGAGGTTTAAGTGAAAACAAGTCCGTTTCTAATGTTGGTAATGTGCTGACATAGTTCTCCCACCCTCCATTTGCTTCTCTATGATCTTCCACCGTGCTGTTTCTCCACAGTGTTTTCGTTTGATAGTCAGCCATGGCAAGTCAGCAACACCAAAACATTTATTACAGCCATTTAATATAACCTCTCTACAGGCATGGACAAGAAGACAAAGATGATACAGAGGCTCTGTGAAAGACTTTCGCTGTTCGGCTTCTAATCTGATCCTCTCAGCTGCCCTTTCATAATGACAGCAGACTCCAAACATACCTCTACCATTTAAACTGTCTTGGATTTCACCACAAAGATGGCCAAAATAGTCTAATTCATTCCTCGGGGCCCTAAATAATAAAACATAATTTTGGTCTAATCTGCCTGAAGAATGTCCTGTGTTTGAAGTTGACAGCGTTCTATCTTCTGGGAGGAATAATTGCCTTTTTGAGTAAAGCAGCAGAGGCCACTGAGGTAAGCCCAGTGAGGGCCTGCACCTTACAGGTGTGTCCTTGGACACACAACCTCTTTGTTATTTTTCACAGGAGGGAGAGCGGGAGGGGTGGGGTGGGGGGGACTGAAAGAATTCATCTGCCTGTTGAAACTTTACAAGGTACTCTCACAGCAGCGCCACTCTACACTCTCAGATCACTGTGTGGCCTGAGCGAAACGAACAAAGAGACGCTGATCTCCAGTAATTCCTCCTGTCTGATACGGCTGACAAATACTTGTCATTAAACTTTTATCATGTTGTTGGACTGGATTTTGTGGAATTGGCCCGGGTGTAATCTGTTTAATTTTGATGACTGTAAAGTGACAAAGTTACTGACAGTTATTGCTCGGAACCCCCCCCTCATATAGAACAGGCTTTGTGTGCTTCCAGAGGCATTTCTCAATAAATCAGCACAGTTTGCTCACACTGCTGCATAGATCCTGTGTGGTCATTGATTATGATGTTAAACATTAATTTCCCAATCATTTTGTTAAAGTGTAGCTATTAATCAGTGATGGGTATTTTGTGGTTGCCAGGGATTTCTGAGGCAAACTCAATCTTTTGCATCACTTTGTTCAACTTCTCTTGGATTTTTTTTTAATGGTGCTCGTTAATTGAGTGAAGAAATCTGTCCCTTTTTGAGTACAGCACCAAAAGCTGGTGAACAGCTGTCCCAGCTCTGGAGATTCATATGGAAGAATGCATTATTGGCCTTGTTTGAATATTCCCTTCGATTCGGAATAATCAAGCAGCTATTCAGCAGCGAGATGGCCATGCACAGATGCCAAAGCACAGCTGAGGGAAACACAATGCAGCCGAAACACATATAAAACCAAGAAAAAACCTGAATAATGCAGGTGTGCTTTATTTCTGCACTGTGTGCTTATCATACATAATAGCAAAGTGCTTTTGGTCATTCTTTTATACTTTTTATCTTGCTTTTTTTTTACTTTTGTCTTTCCTTGTTCAAGGTGATCCTTGAGCTTTGCATATGGCTGATTAATCTTATTGCTCAGTAGCTAACATTGATCACAGAAATGATTAGAAATGCATTAGTCAGCAGACCGGAGAGGCTGAGTTTAAGTGCTAGTGCCAATGCATTTTCTATAGGTGTCCATGTTTTTAATTTTGTTATATAGAATTTTGCAAATGGATGCATGCAAGCTGCCCAAATACAGCATCAAAGCTTTAATGCTTACAGACATAATTTAATCTCCTAGATGGCAGGCCTGATGGACTGTGTAGTAAAGGGATCCCTGGTAAATTCATTATGCTAAAAGTTGCTACATCTCACTAGCTGATGAAAGGGAAGCATAACCAACAATATGTTTGTCTTTTGAGCTTGACATATATAAAATAATACCTGGCTCTGCACTGAGTTGAAAAATGTTCCCATACTTCCATCCTTTAAGAATAATGAAGTGAATGGTTCTAAATCCTGTATTCAATTGATTTCAACCCTACAGGTTCTAGTTTGACAGCTCTTTATTCATTGTCTTGGACAGTTACAAAATTTCTACTCAATTTTTAGGAGGAAAAGCTGCAGGCACTTTGAGCATGCAATCAAGATAGTTTCACACTGAATGATAACATTTCATTCATTTAATTTTCATGACTTTGACAGAATTTCAGCACAAAAAGTTCCTGCAGAAGTGAGATTAAAACATTAATGTAAGTTCAAATAGAAACTATCCAGGCCACAACTGAATCACCACCGAGTTCAGCAGATGAGACGTGTTTTTTTCTAAGGATTCAATATTTATTTTAGTTCCTACAAACTGTAAAGTGGTATCTCTGAGTTTCAGGCCGACCTGATGTCTGTATCTACTCATAGATCAGAAGCTCTGCCAAGTCCTTTCATGGTTGATGACAAGGAAACATGAATGTAAACCTAAAGACTAAACTTGACTTTATATAATGTCGTCATACTCCCCATTTTACTAAAACAAAATTACATCTACATAGATATTCAGGAAATGTTCAGGAGGAAACTGATGCCCTGAACCAAACTCTGATTTGTCCTTCCGCAACATTTGTTAACAATTATTAACACAGTTATTTCAAGTAGAAACTATATGACTGTAGCAAGTTAGCACCCTTGACTTTCCTTTATGGACATTTTTTCTTTTTTAATGGGTGTTTTGAACTCAAGTTGCATGTTGGTAGCACTATTTCCTATAAGAAGGACCAAAGTTAGTTAATTGGCTGGACCTTTCTGCAGGGAGAGATCATGTTCTCCTCATGTATGTGTGCGTGATTTGGTTTCCTCCATAAGACCAAAACCTTGCATGTGAAGTTAGCTGGCACCACATGGTGAATTGTTGTTTGTCTCTATGACACTGCCACCTAGTGAGTCAACTTAAAGTTGTTATTCTGGTAGGTTAAAAACACAACTGGATTTTTTTCCTGGTTATTTAAGACATTTTGGTTCTCGCCCAAGAAATTTCATCAGTTCATCTCCTTCGTCATCATCTTTAAAAATCAGGAAAAAAAGTCCAACTTCTTTTTTAACCTACGAGTATTACCATAACCTGGATGACTGGGAACCTTCCTCAGCCTATTGCTATACATTTTGGGTTTTTAATTCAATCCAATTTTATTGATATAGTGTCAGATCAAAACAAGAGTTGTTTCAAGACCCTTTACACAGTCAAGAAGCTCAATTTTTGTCAACATTCCAGATCAAAGTTAGTTTATAAAACATTTCAATCAATTGTAAATGGTAAGCAGCTTCTGTAAGTTATTAAATGTCAATTAATGAACAATTTCTCGTCAACAGAACCAGCTGATTGGGTTGGATCATCCATTCAGCACAATCCGACATCCTGAGCAGCCCAGATGGTGACAGTGGAAAGGAACGACTGCCTTTCAACAGGAAGAAACATCCAGAACCAGGATGAACCTTCTGCTTCATTTAACTGGTGTCTGAGAAGACAGGAAAGAGACAAACACAGAAGGGTTGGGCCACTTAAATAAACACAGTCAAGGAGAGTAAAGGCAGCAGAGTAAAGAAAGGTGGTCAGTATGTCCTCCAGCAGTCTAATGGTGCGTTCACACCGGCCAAACCGTCAGCATCAAGATAAGATGTAAAGTCTATGGTGGAGTGCGTCAGAGTCTCTGCTGCGTTTTGTGACTGTTAGCAGCATCAACTTTCAAAGCTTTTCAAGCGTTTCAGGCGTTGAAGTTCGAAACACAAGCAACGCAGAAGTTCAGCTAGCCGAACTTTTGACGCTCTTGAAGCGGCTTGTCAACCAAACAGAGCGTCTCATCGTAGGGATGTGACGCACTGCACGTAACCTGAATGAAGCAGGAGGTCGTCAAACAGGACGTGGGACAGACGGAAGTAGTGCTGGAAGCGAACCTCATCCATATTTAGCTCCTGGAGCAAATGGTTTAACTCCTCAAACTCAGAACGCGTCTGAAGAATGGGGTGTAATTAGCTGGACTCTGATTGGCTAACAAACTAGCCTATGAGAGCAAGGTATACTGTTTCCTGCCCCGCTGCGCATGGCAACGTCGGACGTCGTGTCTTCCTGTTTGCTACGTTCTGCTACAGCTTTTAGCCAGCAGCATGCTAGGCGTGGTTTCAACTGCGGGAGCTGATGAATACTAACAAACAAAGGAGTTGTGATGAAACAGATACAGGCCGTTCGAACTCGGGAGAACTCAGATGTTATCACCACCTGCGTAGTTTGAGAGATTAAAACTAAAAGAGAAGTTGCTGACATGTTTTCACACCCACTATGAAGGTAAGAACACCTGTGGAGCTAAAATATTCAACAGAAACCTCAGAAAAAATGTTTTTAATGGAAGGACCTCTTTAACTTTCAAGCTTCAAACTTGAAGCGTTGTGAACGTTGCTTGACGTTTACAAAGCCGTCATAAGACTATAGCAGCATAACTAAAGGGATGGAGCAGGATAACCTAAGCTAACACCAACTATGGGATTGAGCAAAAGGAAAGTTTTACACAGTAAACAAAGTGTCTGCTAAATGGGTTAAAGTGGAAGTTGGTTTGACAAGAGAGGACCCAGATAACAGAAAGCTCTGCCTCCTATTTTAAAGTTGTTACTGTTTCTTACAAATCAGTAACATTTTATCACATTTTCTGTAAAAGTTAGTTCTCTCTCATAAGCCCTTCAAAATCAAAATTTGAATCTAAACACGCAACATTTAACATTAGAAGTTGCTCATTTTCTCTTGATTTTCAGTGGCAGCACCTCCTCTTTCTCTTTTGTGGCTAAACGTGTGCTTTAATAAGTGACCACAGTCAGTTCTTATTGCAAAAGTTTCCTTCTTGTTTGGGTTTTTTGGAGTAGTTTTAGTAAAAACTCACTCCAATTTTTTTCTTAGCTTTTGTGTTGATTGTGCTATGGTGAGAACAATATATTTGTAAAAACAATAAATGTTTTAAACATCACAGAAGAAAAATGAACCAGATTTTAAACAATTATTATTTTAACATTTTATTTACTATAAAACCAGCAAAATTAGAGGAACTATCAATTGCCCTGTTTAAGTAAATAGTTTTTCTTTTTTTTTTACTATTCTGAGCAATAAAATGCAATTGATTACATAGCAAAGAGATCCTTTTATAATTAACAAGTCTCGCATCCTCTTAGCAGCAGAAGTGCAACTCACCAAGACAAGTCTTGCCACATGTTCAACACTCCCCCATTAAAAACCTGGGGAAATTAATGAGCTTCCACTGGCACCCTCACAACAAAGGGATCTATAAAGCAGCCTTAATGTTCTCAGGGAAACTTTACTCTTCAGTAGTTCCCAATCAACCGGTAGCAGCAGATTTTGTTTTATTTCCCTTGTAACCCACACCAGGAGCTAAAAATGCTACACGCTGCAACTTTCACACAAATGTAAATCTTTGACTGCTTGTTCTTCATCCATGTTTGACTGTCAAATATAAATAACACATTCTCAAAAACCAATAAATCTGTAAAGTATTTACTTGTACAACAATCATTAAAAACCCAAACACTTTACATGAAGTGTTTAACCTTTCCATGTTGTGAGCGCTGATTTTGTATTTTCTACCTGACGTATACAATTACAAATGCTTAGGAATCAAAGAGCGCAGAGGTTTGCAGAAAGGTATTAATTAGAACTTTATTTATGCAGATGCTTTGTACATTTGCATAAAAAGCAATTCCACAGATGGGTTTATGGCAGTAATGACTGTTCCAGTCTGCAATAAAACATCTGCTTAATCACAACAGAGACAGTCAATGGCTGCTGTGAAAACAGGTTGTCCATCTCAATGAAAGTACATCTCAAAGAAAGTACTGGGGGGAACAGGTTAGGGGGGGAGAAGGCAAAGAGTTTTAGTTGTGTGGATTTTTTTAAATGTTCAAAGGCAGATTTAGTTAAAAGAAACGCACTTCTTTCAAACATTTGTTGGTGATACTTTCAGTGCTCTGATGTTGAGAAAATACCCTTATCGTGTTGGCAGAACAATCAACTCACTGTGTTTAAGAGAAGAGAGAGTTTTGTTCCAAGTCGGGCCAAGTCTTTGTCTGTGTGTGCCAACTATTTTCAAAATATTCCACTTTGTGTCTTTTTAATCCTTGAAAGCCACACACAGATTCAAGTGGCAGCAGAAACACACACACTATTTTTCTCATACACACACATCAACACACCCACTCACACGCTCACACACACACACACACACACACACACAAAATAGTGCGGCTACAAGGTCACTCCAAGTATTGATAAATCACCCAGCTGTGATTCCCTCCTGACAGCTCAAACTAACATCAAGCTGGATGGGGGAGAACAAAAGACCATCAAGCGGCCCTTTTCCTGACACTTTTATTCAATCACGGCCAGATTGCTTACGACAGCACCAGCAGCTGTTTCGTCTTCATCTTTCCCCATTTGATAAAGCGTGTCAAGTCATATTTCTGTAAGTACTTCACCTCACCCCATACTGCGCAGATCCACGCCGATTCGGCATATGCACATTCCACATGAGGGGATCGTCAAATGGGTCAGGGAGTAATGACACCCCTGTGGAGGTCGCAGAGCACCGGCATGGAGTGGGGGTGGGAGCAGGTGGGTGGGTTGGTGGTGAGAGGTGGTGTGTGTCTATGTGTGTGTGTAGGAGGGAGTGGGGGGTGATGATAAAGCAACAAGCTGAAGGTCAAAGATAAGAACAGCCACAGAGATATAAAAGATAACCAGCAGAAATTAAACAATGAGAGAAAGGCAATAGGGCTTTGATTGTGTTTTAAGAGAGATGGGGTGGGGTGGGAGAGGGGTGTAGGGGGTTGTTGGTGTTTGGGATTGTTATTTTGGGATCACCATCCCATTTGGTGCTCCTCTGTTGACCTTGTTGCTCATGGGACGGCGATTGGCGATAGGATGGAGAAATACTGCAGATGTCTATTGTTTGTTTGTGATTAGAGATCGGCCCACGCAGAGAGGTAATTTCCTATTTTGCAATTATCATTTTCTGATTACTATTTGAACTCCTTCCACAGGGTGTGTTTTTCTGTCAAAGTGGTCTGATAACAGTTACATGTGACTTTTCATTATTGTTCTATGGCTAAATGTCATATGTCATATATGAAAATGTTGTGTTGAGGTGTGGTCAAAGACCTAAAATGCAGACTTAACCACAGGTAAACTGATATTAAGACTTTAATGAGTATGGGCTCAAGAGGAAATAGAGAAACAAGCACACTAGGCACAGTAGGGTCAGTCAATGAAGTGAATGGACTGAGAAGCATACATGTGCTGGGAGGAGTGATTACTGGAATCAGCAGCAGCTGGGAAGAAAGGTGGTTGAACTAATTAACCACACAAACAGCAGGTGTGACAAGCTGAGTAAACTGAGAAAACAATGAAACTGGAACAGGAGAGAAAACTGAAAAAACGAGTCACAGGAAATTTAATACAGAAAACGTCCTGGAAATAAGATATAATTTAAACCCAAAGTGAAATGTCTAAAGATCAAACAATAAATAAAACATGTTGCATTAACTTAGGAATAATTATAGAAACAGGGAAAGTATACTAATCACATTAGCCCAAGTTTATGTCTAATCATTTAAGATCTCATCTTAGTCAGGAATCCTGAGAAAGATTTAGTGTCATTTTCATTATTCTTTGACTGGTTCATTTTTTCAGGAAACCTCTTAGAAGTTGACGTAAAGAGTAAAGTAACACTCTACTGTTCAAAGTCTATAATTACAGGAATGACACTAAAGATGGGAATCAGTAACTTCTTGCACATTAAATTGTTAAGAGAATAGTTACTGGTTTAAAGCAGTACTAAATAACTTTTCTGCAGCCGTGTCTCAGATGGCCATTGCTGGAACCGCTGTTCTGTTGAAATATGCCAAGAAGATGTTCTGTCCTCAAATCTGTTCTGCATAGGTCTGAACCGCCTCAGCCAAATACCTAAAACAAGTGAGGCGAATCCTAAGGAGTCAGCTTAATGACAAGAACAGGTCCTGGGCAATAAACAGCCAGCCTTGCCAGTGATCAGATACTTTGCAGGAGTAATAAGTTGGCCAAAGGAAGAGATACAATCCACAGATGTTAAGACTCAAAAACTTCTAACTATGCATGGAGGGTTCCATACCAAATCCAGCACCCTGAGACTGCACACTAGCCAAAAGGAAGGAGGCCAAGAACTAGACAAATGAGGGTGAGAACCCCTATCTTTGATAAAACATCCCACATCCAAAATTAAATCAAGGGAAAGGCTCCAACTGGTGGCATGATTAGTGAAAGTCTCAGACAATGTGTAACAGATGTTCTTTTCCAGCCCCTTCGTCATGGCAATCTAAGTATCCTATGCCCACTAGGATTTTACATCCTACACTGTATGCTGGACTGTCTCAGGGGCATCTTTGCACAGTCTGCATCTTGAGTCATGTCTGGTGTGGTAGACTCTGTCATCTATTGCAATTGAGCTGCCAGGATTAGTGCCTCTGTGCTGTCTTTCAGTGCAGCCTTCTCAAGCCACTGGTAGTGCTTGTTGATACCAGTCACTTCTCCAGTCTGCCTGTGGTACATGCCATGGATGGACTTATCCCTCCATGGTGGTTCCTCCTCCTCCACTTTAGGCTTAACCTGTCCAAGACACCAAGTAAGTAATTTGTCATTGGGGGCTTTTTTCTGATGTACTTTAAGATCTTTCTTGTTTCATCCTATGTAGTGGTCCTGATGCTGACTAGTCCTCTGCCTCCAACCCAACTCTTAGAATATAGTCTTAGGTTCCTAGACTTGAGGTGAAATCCTCTGTGCATTGTGAAGATCTTTCTTGTGTTGATAATATGTGGTGAACCACAAATAAACCAGCAATAAGTAAGCCTTACAGTCCTGAAAACAGCAAAAAACATATTTTTTCCAAGAAAATAAGTGATTTTGGTTTTCTTGGCAAAATATCAGCTGAAATCATGACGAAACCACTCCATCTAAAAAATAAAAAAACTGTTTAAAGGGTTTTAAAACTATTAACTCACTATATGAATTTCCATCCATCCATTTTCTGAACCTGCTTCTTCCTGTTCAGGGTCGCAGGGAGTTGGTGCCTATCTCCAGAGGTCAGTGGGCGAGAGGCAGGGGACACCCTGGACAGGTCATCAGTCCATCACAGGGCCACACATAGACAAATAACCACTCACATGCACTCACACCTAGGGACAATTTAGAGTTGCCAATTAACCTCTTGCATGTTTTTGTTCTGTGGGAGGAAGCCGGAGTTCCCGGAAAAAAACCCACACATGCACGGGGAGAACATGCAAACTCCATACAGAAAAGTCCAAGTCTGGGTTCAAACCCAGGACCTTCTTGCTGCAAGGCAGCAGTGCTACCAGTTGTGCCACCGTGCAGCCTAATTCCATCAAATTCTGAAACTAGAAAGCATTTGGAGAGCACAGACCTCTACTAAACAGCTCATTTGTCCCATATTGAGATTTACATATTAAACTAATAATACTACATTCATGTTATCAACATTGTTGAGCTGTTTTCAGACAGAAGTTCTGGAAAATTTGCGGGCAATGCCCATCTGGTCTTTAATGGGAGTTGTCTTTTTAAATACACCACTTTTTCACGGAACACTGCAACACAAGAAATGTTGTGGAGAATCAGAAAATGGATGGATGGATGGATACTCAGTAAGGCTACTGAAAAATGATTTGTTTTGTACTTGTGTTGGTTAAGTAAAACGTAAAACAATTCACTTGCAAATCGGACAAAAAATTCTAAAAATGTTCAAAGTCAAATATTGGTCCTGTTTGTATCATGTATAATATGTCTCATTCGGCATCAACATTGTTGCATCTCATGGCAATTTAGCATGTATCAAATGTTTATATTACAAAAATCTTGAACTGTAAAGCACATTCGGAAAACAGTGCACCTGGGAAGCTACGCTAGCACAGATGCTCAGACTACTTCCGAAGATTTTACCAGAATTGTATCACAATCACTTTTTTTAGCATCTTTGTTCTGAAAAAGATTAGATCTTCCAAGTCAGGTGCTGTTTTAGCCTGAGTGAATGTCTACTATTTATGTGAAAAAAATGTGACATGTAAATCAAGTGGAACGCTTGTTTCGAAAAATGGGACAGATCACTCCGCTTGGTTTTGGCCTGGCTCCCAGGAATGCAGTTAGCTTGCTCAAAATCACTGCCTATTCATGGTGGCACAGCTGCTGTGGACATATGTTCCCCACCAAAGAGGAGGACATCAACCAGGCACACCTTGAACAGGTTAACAGATGAATGGCATTCATTCCTTTGACAATCTGCCCTCGTCTTCTTGTTTTTTTTTCCTTAGCTCAACAAATAAGTTCCATGAGTGCTTTCAAAACTTTGTTCATTCATAACAAAATGACGGTATAAAACATGACAAAAATAATACTATTCTGAAGTTTTTCAATCATAAATTCATCATTGACAAAAGATAACATCAATTTGTATAATTGCCCATTCATTTAAAGCATTTCTTTTTTGCAAGCTCCTGGTAAATGACCACATATGAAGGAAGAGATTACATTTACCCCCCCAACTTTCATCAAGAAGCTTAACACCCAAACTTCAAATCTGACCCCAAATTATATGCATACTGAGTGGACCTCTTTTGCTCTTTTTTTGTTAAAGCCGTATAGAAGAGGTGCGATATGCAAAAACCTCAAAGATCCTTCAGCTCATCATTTACATGGTTTCAGCACTTTTGGTTTTTGCAGCCATCCAAGGAATGATCACTTTAGTCAGTTTCAGATAAAAAGGAGCTTCATTCCTTCTTTATCTATTCAGAAAAATTGAAGTGAGGATGTGTGAGGGTGCGTCGGAGTGAGGGGGATTTCATATGTGATGTACAAAAACTTGACATTATTACAGTTTTACAGAACTGAGAAACAATATAACAATGTTTATTCCAGAAAAGTGCAATTGAGCAGGAACTCCAGTGATGCGGCAACAAATTTCTAGCACTGGGACTTCTGTGACACGGAGAGGACAGGTTAGTTTCTGTTGCTACAGATTGGGAGTGTGGAAGAAATGACTGACTGGGTTACCTTTCTCTAGCAGATGAGGAGTGTGGTGAGAAGGCGGATGACCAGTGGAGATGTTGAACCATTGCGGGATCCAGGGGCGGTGAATGGGAACAAGTAGGTATTAAAAACATTTTGTGAAAAGGAGGTGAGTATATGTTTCCAGGGGAGAGACATGAGCCTGAGCTGGGGGGTAAGCGGTTAGCAGTAGCAGATAAACACCATTGAACATTGCAGGTAATGACATCACTGATGTGGGACAAGACAGATGGCTAGCTGTTTATAAGGGGACTGAAGCAGGGGAACACATGGACTGATTACGGGAAACAGGTGAGAGCAATGATCAATGATTTCAGGAGCTGCAGGACAGAGATGGGTGAGTGACAGATGACAGAATCACCATTCCTTCTACAACTATCTTGCCTTTTACATTCTTCATTTAGTTCAATTCAATTTGTTTAATGTCCACAGCATTTTTTTGCAACATATGACAGAGCAACCTTTTCTAGATTGCTAAGCAGGCTCAGGAAATGTTTCTGTTCCATATGGATATTAATGGATGTTTGGAGACTGGGTCTAGAAGCAGCAGTGCCATGTGAAGAACTCAGCTCAGGTAAACAACAGAGGCAATATTACATCTCAGTGCTGTTTCCTCAGAGAAACCTGTGGCTATCAAACAACATCCTAGAACTTGTTGTTAAACTGTAAAAAACACTTGATTTTCTGCAGGGATCTCATTTCTGCATCAAATAAACTGAAAAATGCTAAAACCTATATATCAACAACAGATGGTCCTCAGATGTGCATATTGTTAAAAACACTGTTCTGGCAATTTGGAGTACATTATGCTTAAGTGCAGGCTATTTTATCTATCAATGCAATCCACTGCCATATTTATTGTGCTCCTTAACAATCTGCCTCATGTGAATCCCTTAGCAGCACTGAGGATGCTGTATGATGCCATAGATGCACAGTAAAATAGACATCATGACTTTAATCACTGCAATTTATGAACTGTAATGCTAGTATCGACAACTTGTTGCTTTCCATCACAAATAAACACATCGGACCATGTAAGTTGAGGGTACAAAGCTTTACTTTGCCTATGCTTCCATCTTCCTCTACCCTGCTTACCAACCACTGCTCATAGAAGCCTCCCTCCAGAAGTACAACTATTCCAATGTGGAGTATAGAATCTGAAGAAGAGCTTCAGAATTTCTTTCAGAGCACTACGTGGGATGTTAAAGCAGCTGATAGGCAGTTTTGTAAATCTGGAGGAATACAGCTCATCAGTTTCCAGTTACATTAGTACCTGCACTGACCTCATTGTTCAACATGAATGCGTCTAGTCATAATCAAAACAGCAAACCATGGATCAACTGAGGGGTTTGCTCTGTATTTTGAGCTCACTCCTAGGCACATGCCTCAGGCAAAATCAGTGACTACAAAAAGAATAAATAAATCCAGATACAAATTACACAAAGCAGTCAGAGAAGCCAAAAAGAGATAGTAACTTGAACTGGAGGGTCACTGTAAAACATCTGACTCCTGCTGCTTGTGGAAAGGGCTAGAAAGCATGACATACAACAAGAACAGATACCTACTGATACCCATTGATAGTCACCTCACACCTGAGATATCAATACATTCTGTGTCCTTACGATCAAGCCCCTAACACCAAACCAGAGGTTGGGGTTGTAACCAGCGTGGGATCAGCATCATTTAAACCATTCAGTCATTCTTCTGCAGATTTGGAATAATCTCTGAGAAAAATTAACCCCCAGAATTGAGCAAGCCTTAACAAAATCGCTGGATAGACATGTAAAACATCTGCTTCAGTGCTGGCTGATTTCTTGACTTATGGCATCTTCCTTTTACAAGCCACTGTTCCCACTTGCTACAATTTTAACACCATCTTTCTTTTGCCCCCTCAAAAACATGTGTGCACTCTAAACAGGACATCCAAAACAACTTTCAACAACAAAGGAATCCCACAGGGCAGTGTTCTGAGTCCTATGCTGCTCTTGTTCCAGACATAGCACCTGGCCTATTAGCATGACCCCAACACAAATTTGCAGATGACCCCACACTTATCAGAGTGATAACTAGGGATGATGAGACCCATTGCCAGAGGGAGGTGGCTGGACTCATGAAGTAAAGCCAAGACAATAATCTCTCTCCTAACAAAAGTGAAAATAAAAGAGATGATTATTGACACTGAGATGATAGCATGTACCACTGTACATCGTAGGTACCAAAGTGGAGAAAGTAGATAATTTCAAACTTCTTGGCAAAAAAAAAAAAAAACAATCTCTGAGGATCTTCCCTGGGTTCACTACATCCTAGACCTGCTGGTGAGAGCATGGCAAAGACTGTATTTTCCTAGAAAGCTGAGAAAATGCCAAACCCCATCCTCTTTAACAGATTCACTCAGTTAAATTTGTAAAAGGGAACAGTTCAGTGCAACAACACAATGCTCTACAGCGGGGGATCAAAATAGCACAAAAAATCCTTTGCACAACACTCTCATCAATAGAGAACTTTTACAATGACAAAGTTCTCAAGGGGGCAAACAATATCACAACATAAACACTTTGGCTATAAAAGCAATGCAATCAAAACCACCAGAATAAAGACAGTTTTATCCCTCACGCCATCAGACTGCTAAACAAAACCCACCCACTGCCCCTCCCTTCATCATCAATTTACACACACTGCCCCTCTCTGCCAAAATACAGGCTGGTTTGTATATCTAAAAGAGTGAAAGTAAAGTACGAACGTAACAGCCAATTAATCACAAGCCATTACTGCAAAAGGAACCTCTATCACATTCAAATAATTTGCACAGTATCTTCTTATCTCATGTTATGTATTGTCTGGTATAATAAATGTTTTATCAACTCTGCTGTTTGCACTTCTTTGCTTTTTTCTTACATTTATTATTGACTTCAACAATCTTTATGTTTTTCTACAGATATTCCTTTTTTATGATACTTTTATTGTAAAGCTTTAATGTTTATTTTCTTATTTAATACCTCAGCCAGGAGGTAACGTTTTTGTCAGCATTTGTTTGTCTTTCTTTTGGCAAGATAACTCAAAAGGTTTGTGATCGATTTTAATTAAATTTTCAGGAAAGGTCTGATTTGTCCAAGTGAGTAGATTTGGGGGGGATCCGGATCGCCATCTGGATCCAGGATTGTTTTTAAGGATTTTTCATCATTGTGAGATAGAGCTGATTTTAACGTATCTGCATGTAACACCGCATGTAACTACTTTTTAAAAAAATACAGGGTGAATTCCCAATAGGTTCTACATGGTACCAAGGGTTGATCTGGATCAAGGGTTGATCTGGATCAAGTGTCGATCTGGATTGTTTAAAAATTGGATACTTTGATCCAGAAATGGAAAAATAGGAAACTTTTTGATTTTTTTTTATTACTGGATGAACACGGGATGAACAAATTTATAAAATGTGACCTACAGTACATTTAATTTAGATGAGTACCAGCCGTTTGCACATTAGTGGTCATTCTTTTATCACCCATCTCCACAGCTGAGATGACCTTTTAGCTTTAGTGTGGTGGAATTAGGCCATGAAACCAGGTGAACCATCCTGCAGAGCCATTTACTGTACAAGATCTCAGATCCGAGCTGCTACGACTCTGTAATGACTCCATCAGCTACACTGATTGGAACAAATGGCACCAGGAGCTTAAAATATTTTCCCTTACTGTGCCTTACATGTGCTCTATATGTACTTTGCAATTATCTTGTCATGGCAGTGTATGAGTACTCACACAAGACTGTACCATCCTAAAGTACAAGGCTTCTCAATTCTAATATTCACTTCTTTTAAACCCATTCATATGAACGTAGCAACATGTTACTGAAATCACACGTTTCTAATGCACCATCAAACAACTTCTTATCTTTGAAACTTCAATTTCAATCCAAGTACAATTAGTGTGATTTCCAAAGGAAGTGAGGCTGATTCAGCACCTCAATCCAACAATTACAGGAAACACAGCATATATAAGTTTAAAACACTATATGTGATTTCCTTTGTGAGAGATAGTGTGAAGTCACAGGAGTATTCATTAAAGCCTTTGTGTCCCGTTTGAAATGGTGCTGTTGAAGGCTTTAGCTGTGGGCATCTCTCTGGAAGAGATATAATGATCCTCCAATTAGAGACAGAATCATGAGGCCTGTTTATTAGTACTAATTCATCTCCTCATTGTGCTGAGCATATCAAATACTACAGTGGAAAAAGAAAAAGAAACTACATTTTACCCGGATCTATTAATAGTTCCACAACAATGATGAGCCCTGTTGTTCGCATAAATTTTGACTGTCAAGAACAATACTGCAGCGCTGTCAATGTATTCATTAAAACCTACATTTATACCAGCTCGGTGACATCTCACATTTCAAACACCACTGTGTGCCTCTTCAGATAAATTACAAATTTTCATTAACAGGAATGATTTTGGTATTATTAATTCTAAATGGATTTTCAGACACTTCTATTTTTGCAGCTTATCACGCTAAAGCAGGCTTTTGTGGTTGCAAAGGTAATTTCCATTTAACAAAAAGATGCATGAAAAACTGCAATGCATCCTTTTTTACACAGCCAAAACTGTGGAACAAAAACATTAAAATAATACAGTTGCAGTTATATTAACATTTTTATTGGAAATGTTTGTAGTTCCATCTGAAGCAACTCGGTTCCTTTTTTAAGAATATGTGTATGCTGCATTACATCACTGTAAGACTATCAGGACATGGAAAACATAAACATGGTGCCAGTCATTCAGTTTTCACGGTATTTAATTGTCATATCAACTTTGTCTACTTTTAAAGAAATTTGCAAACTCAAATCATCTTAAATTTAATAATGCAAAAACACAGCAGTTTGTTGGGGTTTTGAAGTTGATGCTAGTACTGTGTTTTAAAAAGATCTGAAGCAGGGTGTCCCAGTTCATATTTTTAAATTTAGATTGTTCCTCCAAATTTCTTGTTGTTTATTATACTTGATGCCTCAATTTCCTTTTTTTTTTTTTCAATAGTATCAAAGTCATGATTACTCAAAGGCCAGACCCAAACCCTGATTAATTTAAGCTTCAGAAAAAGTCAAACAAAAGTAGCTGAACTGAGAAAAAAGTGTGCATGAATAGGACACGTAAGTGCAAATATACATGTTTGTTTAGTATATTAACAGCTTGTTTATTTGTGTTACTACTGTTATGTTATATTGATTCAGATGTCCACTCTTTGCGGTTTGGATTTACTTATAATTTGCTTATAATGATGGATAAACTTGCCAATATGATTAATTCTTTCAAACCTGTGTTTGTCAGCTACAGTCGCTGTGATTCTGTGGCAACACAATCTTGATAGCCCCCCCCAAACATGGTCAAAACATGTACACATTCTTTACTGTCATTAAATTGACACAACAAGGCCATTTGAAACTAAAGCGATACTTCTTACATAAAAAACGCTCCTAGAAAACAACACCATGAGCATAGCAGATTTAACACTCTTTTCACTACGGTAAGGACATTGAGAGACAGATTGACCCATAAAAAGAGTGTTGTTATGTTTTTTTTCTACAAGTTTTGAGTAAGTTCATCACCAATGAAAAAAAGTGTTTTTTCCCTAAAAAATTCCTAGTTTTCCAGACTTTGGTATTTTATTTACAAGATGTTCAGATACATTTTTTTTTTGTACGCAATGCCAAACCAGATGTTCAGTAAGAACATTTAATGAATAAATATTTGAGTTAACTTTTTGGAATTAGTTTATTTAGAAATCCACGATAACTGTCTTATAAGAATCATAAAAATGTTAATACTGTAAGAAAAATCCAGATACAGTTAGACTCTGCTGTCTCTTGGTACTGGGCAACTCTACTTTGGACAAATTAATCTCCAGCAAAAGATGACTTAGATTAACTTTGAAAAACACTAAGATGAAAACCCATAAAATGATTACGAACGGCGGGCAGAATGACAAGTATTATCAACAAAAATTAATCAGGTGCATCTTTTCATGAACTCAATTAATAATGTGCAACAACAGGGTCTTTTTTCCCCTGGAATGAGAATTAATTAGTATGGGAAGGTCACTCTGAGATGCTGACATCACTCATCAGGCCGCGCTGGCAGTTCTAATTATTTGTCTTCCAGGCTTGGCTGATCAAAAATTATTGCCATACCTGAGCAACATTTAGAAAAAAATCTTTGTTTAAAGCACTTTTAATTAGACCTTCTATTTGATTAATGCAGTGTAAGCGCTCAGGATCGGCCCTCTTATCAGCATTTCTGACAAGTTTGCTGGGTATTGTTGTGTGAAAGACGTTTTACTGACGCTAAGCGACTGTTTAGTATCTAATTCATTCACTTTAGAAGCAATTAAAAAGCTATTTACTGTGAGAACACTTGTTGATTTTAATATAGATGTTGTTAACTTTGACAAAATGCTTTGTGTTGATACTTGAAATAGATGTGGCATTAGGTGATAATAAGTACATGCAAATGCATAATGTGGATTATGACACTCGCAGCTTAACAGTTGAGTTTCACACCCAGTGATGTTGTTAGAACCTGAGCAAGGATCTCCTTAGCTGCTTTCTGCACATATTTGGAGAAAGAAGTGGAGCTCCACAGCCTCGCAATTTATTGCATTTTTGTCAGCTGTAATTAATAACAAAAGACAAAGGTCACAGTAAGCTGACATGATTAGCTAACCCCTGCCTGATAACATATCTAGCTGGTCACAAGGAGAAAGGAGTTGTCACAAAGCTGCCTCGTGATCAAGGCTTTATCAAGCAGTTTTTCCCCAACTGAGTTATTGTGTTGACTCGTTGCCTGAACTATCTTCAACCCTCACTCCATCAATTCACATTACCTGCAAATTAGCAAAGTTCTACTTTCAAGCTCACAGTACATTTGATCCAAATAGACTCTAAATGCCATTTCTGTTCCTATTAACCTGCAGATCGTTGTGGCAGATATTTTCATGAGGTTGCTGGGGAAAAAACACAAGGCTAATGGCTTGCTTGTGACAGCGCTATTCATGATGATTTATGATTCTGTGTTTAAGTTGATTACTCCGCTGCTGACTCGGAATACTATTTCAATTAGTGCACTGAAGGTCACTCTACGAAATCCCTCCATAATCTATTCCTATTAACACTAATGCGTCGAGTATCCATATCTGTTCACCCTTGTTGATTCAAATCATCCCTACTCCTAACGGCCAGCTTGTTTACCAGTTTACTGGTTCGGACGTATCCGAGATGGTAATTTTCTCTCCTCTGTGTATCATTAATGTCTTCAGTCTTGACACATGGCTAGAAGGGACATCTCAATAGAGCTTGGGTGCATTTTTACAGCTTTTATTATTTCTAATTTGTTGTACAGATTTAGTGATATTTACCCCGAATAAAATGGATCCTGAAAGCCCTATAGGCAAACACATTTAATATTGCGAGGTTACAAAGCTACAGCCCACTATTACTTGTCATCGTGAGAGCCAAAATAGCCTCAGCATGATCAAAATTTTAGAGGGTTAAATTAATTTTACATCACTTTCATTCATACTCCCACTCACCCGTGCAGAGGAGGAAATTAGCTACCTGTATTTAATCTAATATGGTCCCACTGTAAGCGCTGGTGGACATGATAGACTTAATCACGTCACACTGAATCCAAATGCCCAGCAGACAGTGTTCAATGTATTAACTTTCAAAGGCATCTTCTCTGAGTTTGCCACAAAGAATGGTTCCTTGCTGTATACCCAACGAGATGCTTCTGCAGCCCAAACATCTTCTTCTTCTCAGTTGTTACAGCTCAGATAGAAATCAGAATCTATCCAAGTCGCCAGTAACATTTTTAGACCAGGAAGGTTAAGGAAAAGTAAAATCTTCAACAGCTCTTATCTGCCACCACAGGCCCATATCTCTGAAGACAGGAAGCTTCCTTTCTTTAAGAGAAGGGTGAAAGTGCTGACATTGTCACCAGTTGATGGGACTCTATCTGAGGGATAGGTGAAAACACTTGGGCGCAGTGACATCAATTTTCAAGATGATTTAACTCTATGCTCCCGTGTTGGAGGAAAGAAACTTCAGAACCCCCTGATTTACCTCCGATGACAGCCACGCTGGTCCCCGAAACAATGTTTCCAAGGCTACTAGCGAATGACGAGTGGTCACGTCTGTACAGCCGTCCCCATTGGTTTGATTTATGTGACCGGGATCCAATAAAAATGGCAATCAAATCAACCCAGCCACTTTACAGGTAGAGGGGTGTCTGATTGAGTTGTCGAAGGCATGGCTGAGGCTCAGAATGATTATGCTAGGAAACGCAGAGGGGTCCATCTCTTTGCAGCCAACAAGGACACCATACATCTCCCTGTGCTGCTTTCCTACTCCACTGTGAAATGTATCCAAAATAACTGCACACCTACTGCTCGCCTCCCTCCCACTCTTTGAAGGTTATTTGTCGTCTGAAGGACTCTTCCTGTCAGAATATGATGAATACCATGTACACAGACAAGAGCAGCGTCAGGTCCGGGATTAGCTGGAAAACTCACTGATCTGTGAATAACCTAAAAAAGAGAAGCTGAAGATTACCAATGATGCTTTTAAGAATGATCCATCAAACTCAACTACCTCAGTCACTCAAATGAATCATCTCGCTTGATTCCTTAACCCGACAAAAGTACGAGAGACTGCCGCACTACCTGCAGGTCACAGAGATCATTTCGAGGATGTTTATTAAATCAGTGCTATCAATTTTTTCCTGATCATCTTTTATCTGTCCTGTCCTTGGGGATGAGTCAAGCACACAATGATGTTAAAGGTTGAAGTATTCAACTTAAGGCTTTCCTGTTCAACTTGCAGAGCTCCAATGGCAATATTGAATTAGAACTACGTACAAATTGATGTGTGCAATATGCTCTACATTTAAAGGGCCTGTCACTGTTAACAGAGGTACAGCACAAAGTAGAAAAAAGAGCAAACAACGATCATGTGACATATTTGGCTTGGCTTTGAACTAATGACAACTTAGGCAGTCCTGTTTACTGTGCACGAGGAAGCACACATTCAGGAAGTAAATTGGATCAAAGTACAAGCAGATGCTTAAGTACTTACTCGCTTCGATAAGCAGAGTGAAATCACAGTCATTGTTGCATTAGAGTGACTTGCCATAGTCACCGACAGGAAAGCAGGCAGGAAGAGGAGCAGGGAGCTGATAGTAGCAGCTCCATGTGTCATGAAGGAGCTGCTGGCTAACAGCCAGCCTGAAGGAGAACAATTGAACATAACGGTAGAGGTTTTTTTGTGTTGGAAACATAATCACCCTGTAGGAGAACACATTGTACAACAGGTACAAACACATCCTTTGGAATAAAAGATAAACACGTAGGATTTAAGCTATTAAAGCCTTCATGCATTTGGCAAAAAGCTGAAGCCTATCCTGTGTTTTCCTTTTGAAGTCAAGGCAAGGAGAGTGAAACAAAAACATTCTGATGTCCAAGACATCTGCAGTGACATCATTTTGAGTCTTCGCTGCTTTCCAAACACCTTTTTTTCTCTCTCCAGCTACAAGGATACATAAAAAGTTCAAGGATTGAGCAAGTCAGTTGGACTAACATGCCGCAGAACAGGAAATAGCCATTCATTGATTTTGTGTGTGTCCAGAAAGATCAATTTTATTCTTCCTTTGTTTTCAAACTACAATGCACTAAAGCTCCTGCAGCAGCAGGATATGTTTTTGTACAGGCACAGTCCAAATGAAGCTATAAATCAAGTGTTGGAGCAGAAACACATAATGTCATCCCCCAAAGACCAGATCCAGAACTGTGGAGCACCTCAAACTCCTCCTTTCTGCACAAACAGTCAGACAATATCCAACAATTTAATTAATACGACTGTCATAACGAGTGTTACTGAAAAGTCTTTTGAATCTGTGGCACAGTGACGTGTTCTTATTTTAAATTCTCCGTGAAGAAGTTACTCATAGTTAGATTATGTTGTTATTACATTCACTACTTTGTGATGGCTTCTATCTGCTTCAAGATCTTTCTGTTGTTAGGCAGTTAACTGATTAAAAAGTGTGTGTGAACGTGCACACATGCATGCGCGTATGCATAAACTGACACTTCTTTAATTGTATTGCACTTGTGCTATCTGCTGCTGGAGTTAACTCGTAAAAGTGAAGTCTCAAGCAGATTCCCAGCGTCTCCCTATTTAAGATTCATAGAAAAGACCATCCAGCCCAATCAATATCTGCTTGAGATTTAAGTTGCATTATGTCTCCCCTTCACAGGCATGATTTAAAACATCAGCACAAACTATTCTTAATTTTATTGCCTGCCGTAAATTAAAATTAATGACGCTGACATCCACAATTAACAATGAAAAATGCAGATTCTTATAATTACTTTAGCAGTAATATTGTTTCAGCTGAGGGTTGAGGTGCTCCTCTTGTGCTCTTCAACATTCAGTAAAACACAAAAAGACAGCTTCATTACATTTTATTTGCTATAGGAAACAAAAAAAAAAAAGTGGGGGGGGGGGTCGAACAAAAATCCACTGCTCATTTGGGAATATCTCGCCATGCATAATTAAGCAAATTTGATTGGAATTAAGGATGACTTCTTTTGGTTGGGTTTTAATGAATGCAAATCAGGCATCTACATCCCTAAGATTAATTTCAGCCAATTAAAAAACAAAGCTTGTTGGAAAGTATAAAAGTGTTCAAAGCAGGGCACCAAAGCAGTTTCCCCTCTTCCCCCCTTTCTAGTTCCCCTTTTTCTCCTCATCTCATCTCATCTTCATAACTTGCACTCAGGAGAATCCCAGCCTCCCCCCCTCAACTTTGATCATTAGCATGGTGTTACACGCAAACAGTACCAATTCTAATGCCCTGCCAATATCTTTTTGCCCTTTTAATCTTAAAGTTTTAACTCTTTAACAGTTTTAAACAATTACTTTTATATTGACACACTTTATTTTTTGCATTTTTTAAGAACATACATAAATACAAGAATCTAAAAGCTAAATTTTGACCTCCCTGTTCAGATGTCCTGCTCATGATGCAAAGGCGAACTTTAGAACATTAAATATGTCAATGTCCTGACTTTGGACAGGATAAAATATGATAATTATTCTGCATTAGTTTGGCCACAATAATGTTGGTACAACCTGAAATCAACCTTTATCAGCATTCAAGAGTGTTCAATCCATCTGACTTAAGCTCTCAGGAGATCTCATCATTGTATTTTCCATGTGAAGGCACCAATGCACACAAGACCAGTGACAAATAATGCAGCTCACACTGTTAAAAAAATGTCAGTGTCAGCCAGTGTTTGGCTTGTGTAGGTGTTGGTCTCATTATGACAACCTGTCACTTTGCTCCTCCGCCCTCAAACGGTACGTGGTTTTACACCTATCAATGCAGTGCAAGTAAATCCTGCTTATTTGGAGAGTCAGACGTAAACACTAATGATCAAGGGCAAACCCACACCTTTAGGCTAAAGCTAATCTGCATGCACATGGCTTGGAGAATGGTGTGTACATTGATTTGATCTCCCACATTAAAAGACAAACAGTGGTGCAAGTCAGCAGTTCCCCAGTCAATGTCATTCCTTGAAGTGATCCCCCCCCCCACTCACACACACAGACACACACACACTTGCATCTTTATGGACCTGAGGAGGGGGAGGGAGGGAGGGAATAGAGAATTAGGCAATCAGATCTATTGGCATTTCGTTAAAGAAGATTCATGCAGAGAGGAAAGAGGAAAAGTGAAGAAAAGTGTTTCCCTATTTACCCGCTAGTCGTTGCTGTTCTGAGAAGCTTCCTGTCTTTAGATTGCATTAATCCCTCTGTCTCTACCTGTTACAGAGCTTTCATTAATGTTGTCTTTTAACATCACGTCTCATGCAGAGTGGGGAATAAGCTGAGAGTGCTCAGAACTCTGCAGAAAGTTCAAAGCACCACCAGAAACCCTTTATGTGTCCCCTTAATCATTCAAAAAGCCCATCCTAGTATGCCACTTGTGTAGCTCCTCCATATGACAGGAAGAATTAATATTTGGCCCCTGATGCATTCTTTTTGAAAGAATAAAGGAATGTGAAGGAAAGCATTATCTATTCAAGGAGCGCAGGGAATACTCTGACTGTGTCTCAGTTCTGTTGTAGCTGCTGCGTCTCATTTTGTCTGCTGCAGATCACAGAGCGGCAGAACGGCGCATTTCTGAGGGAGAGTGGGAAATTGTACTGTTTTATTAGAACCCTGTGGGAGAGTTTTGTAGCAGCAAGCATGTCATTGAGCCTATTTGCATCATGCTAGCAGTGAATAGATATGATAATGCTGGGATATTTAGAGTGTGAAAGAATCACTCGTTCAAAACGTTTTTTTTTAACACGATGATTGATTTTTTTTTTTCTAAATAAAAGCCTTTTGCAAAACTCTTCACAATAATAGTCCTTTCTGCATTTTTAATTCCACATCTCTGATCTAAATATTCCAGACTTTGTTCAAGTAAATAAACGATTTAGCTCTTTTTATTCTCATGTTGCCCCTCTGTTGTGTTCACGTGCTGCCCTTTAGGCCTTTTTTGTAAATCTCAGTTTTAAATGCTATACAGTTGGACTTATGCTCAGTTTATGCACCAGGGACCACACATTCAAGTTCACTGAAGCAAACCTGTGAGCCTTTGGAAACACTTGAACCACGTTCTTATTAAAGTATAGCATTCATACTTTTGCTGCAACTCGGCCATCAGTGTAAAATTTGCCATTCTAAGTGTGTTGAATGCAACAAATGAGACATAGATGAGTTGGTGGGTTTTACGGTGGGGTGGGGGGTGTTCAAGGTTTTAAAGTGGTGAAAAGCTTTTCACTGAACTTGTTTCTGACTGTCCTACTAAAAATGCAGAGAACAGGAATCATTTGCATTAAGCCCTTAAACCTTCCAAGTATTTGGCGCATGTTTTTTTTTTAGACGTTTTGATTAATTTCATTAAATTGCACTGAACTATTTATAAAGAGGGGGATGTTATGGAGAAAGAGAGCCTGTTTTCTAGGTGTAGGGCTAAATTGTGTGGAATGAAGAGATGTTACTGAGGGAAGAGAAGCCCATGGGACACGCAGGAGGACAATAGTGTCTCTTGGGAGAATTTTATGCTGCTGAAGTGAATTTGAATATATAAAGGAGAACTTGAGTAAGAAGGAAAAGGAGGTGGTGGATGGAGGGGGGGCTGGATAACAATATAGCCTGTGTCGTCCTTGTTCCATGTGTGGGAAAAGAAGCAGATTGGCCCATGTGTTGCTCCCTTCCATTCTTTTATTGTTCACAATCACAAAGTTTGCATATTAAGTTTTGCAATTGTGTCATTGGCACATTAGTACAGGAGTAACACTATTAACCCCCCAACACTTGTGCTCCAAACACAGTGCAGAATGTGGAATCAAAGTATTGATCAATGTTGCAGAAACTGTTTCTGAAGTTTCATGAATTGATGTTTCGTCTTCAAATATGTATGTTCCTACCTTGTTAGATTTTATTTTACATTTATGTATTTCTACTTTCCTTTCAGTCCACGACTCACCAGCTCAAAGATTTTAACTAAATTTGGTTTGCAACAAAGGATTAAGACGTGCTTTGAATATAATATGTTATATTTTAAACTCAGTCCATCAGGTATCTTAACGATGTTTTCAGTCATGATGAAACCAATACAACAAAAATCAAGAGGAATGCATGTGTTCATATCTTCACGTTCTCTTGCCGAGACAGGAAACACCCCTCACATTCTCCCTTCTTCGTTTTCCTGTTTGGTCTGCCCCCTTTTTACTTTATCCTCTTATCTGAGCATCATTCATTCCTCCTCTGTGATCCTGCACTTGGCTCTGGGTTTTTGGCTCCACACCAACCTGATCTTCCTCCACACCACTAAAGATACTTGTCTACATTGTTTTTTGTTTTCAACCAAAAAGCAGAGTGGTTAGGGTGTGTGAGGGTATCACTGTTTACATGCAGCAGCCACCTCAGACCTCATGCCTTTAATATGAATATTATTATCCTTTCTAAATGATCTGGATAAACTCAAAGCAATGGCCATACATTTTAAAAGGAAGCAAACAAATTAAATAAAATAAAATTTAAAAAATTCTACATCACATCAGAGTTTTTGAAAGTTGTTGTTCTCTCACTTTATATTTTTACAGAATCAGTTAATTTAAACGTCAGTCAGCTTTTTATGTTGTATCATTCAAATACATGAAACATGTTTGCAAAGACATCCAGACATTTATGCATGAAGATTTCAGTCAATGTCGTTGTTTCTCCTGTAGAGGTCACTGTTGTGTGGCGCCTTCGCTTCATTGAGACGTTGTCGGCAGCACTAATACCTGCCTTTATGAAGTTTACACCAAGAGCTGTGACATTGAAAGAGACTAAGAGAAGGATTACAAAGTTAATTTTGTTTGCCAATCCATAATGTCTAGTATGAGCAAGACTCTTTTGAAAGGGAAAAGTTTGTTGACGCTTAATCTATGCAATGATGAACAGTAATTATTTTCTTCTTGCCAGCGTTAATCACTCTGTACCAGTAGTGAGTTAATTTGGACTCAGTGAAGAATCTTATGTTCATATGTCTGAAGGCTTCTTAGAGTTTTTGGATTATTTTGTCTGTAAAAAAAAAAAAACACATTATGTTAATCATAAAATCCCAATATTTGTGAATCCAAGAGACGATTGTAGGAAGCAATTATACGATAGCTTTATTAGCAAGAATGCCAATTATATACTGCGAGTTCATCCCAAGTATTAGTTTATGCCATTTAGCACCAAAATCCCTGTTTATTAAAGCTGAGTTGTAAATATGAAGTAACTCTTTGGCATTAATCATGAAATACAAGGGCCCAGATGGTCCGATCTTAGCCAAGCTTAAATGAATATTAAAGGTTGAATCACTGCTGCATCAAGATCCTCTCAAGGACCTTTTGAAGAATGGCATAAATAATGATTGTTGTTTGATTCATAGTTTAGAAAGTCTGCAGAGCATAATGACCTACAGCTAAACTCAAAGATATTACAGCACGCTGTGCTGCCCTGAGCTTAGATGTCTCCTATGAACTCACACATAAAATGAAAATCAAGCATCACCCTTATCACAAAACATTTATAACCAATAAACGCATCAATAAATAAATAACAAAATAAATAAAACAATAAGAAAAATTGATTTATGTGTTTATTACAGCCAGTTGATGCAACAGGACCGTGTAGTAAACTTATAAAAAAAAATCTGCTGATGTCAATGTGAGAAAATGTGAGAAAATAAGAGTAAGTGATGCTGCAGTGGCATAAATGGATCAGAATTAGTTTTGTCTGATATTTCATCATTATTCCACAGATTGTAGCTCTGGTCTCTCAGCTCTTAATAACATAATAAAGAAACTCAGTTTATCTTCAATTCTCTGCTCAGAGCACGAGCTGCATAAAATCCATCACAGAGTAAACTCAGAGAAACAGTGTCATGTCACAAATAAAACAGAGACACTGTTGGTCAGATGGTCTTACCTGTTCTATAAAAAGTAAAAGAGAACAGAATGAAACTAATTTTACACTTTGCCATTTGTTTTTCAAGGCTGAAATGTTCATTATATCTGATTAACGCTTGTAGAGAACCATAATCCATCGTTTGCATCACAGTAAAAGTGTTTTGGTCCACTAATCTTTACCAAGTTGCTTTAATTCATTTAAATTTTTGTGTGTCCAGGTAATCAGTTGTCAGAATATCCAAATTTGAGCATCGCTGAAATAAATGTTGTTGTTTTTCAGGCTGTAGATTTACTGCTGTGCACTGAGTCATTGTCTCATTTCAGTCAGACTTTACTGGAACTCACAAAGTTCAGCTCATTCCCTCCGTTTTAGTTTAACTTTACTGATTGCTTGTTGCTTTCAGGATTCCTTTTCAAAACATTTTATTTGCTTTGAAAGCCCTGCCTTATTCCATTTCTCTAAGCTGCTACAACCTTATACACCCACCTGCTCCCTCAGATCAGCTGATCAGTGTTCCCAGGACTGAGCGTAGAGGAGACTGTGTTTTTACTGCAGCAGCTCCCAAACTGCAGCACAGTCTGCATTTATAGATTCAACAGGCCTCTGCTTGGTTTTTATGCACATCTCTTCACTCTGACCTCCGACACCATGTAAATGTTACTTTAAGTTCATCTTTATTTGAATTGATTTAATGCTGTCTTATAATGTTGTGTTTACTTGCATTATGTCCTTTTCTATTCTTATTTATTTGTAATGATGGAAAGAAACTGCCCAAAACAGTGTGACCACATCACACCTGTCTTACCTGTAAATCTAGACACATGATTGATACATATACACACATATGAATAATAACTTCCATTTACTGTTTCAATTCCATCACTTTGATTTATTTAGCATCAGTTAAAATTAATCTCAGGACATTTTATGGAGAAAATAATCAGGTTAAATTCAAATCCAAGTGTCCATAAATTACATGTATCAAAGTTCAGTTCATTTTATTTTAATAGAGTCATATTAAGTACAAAAGTAAATCAATCCAACAGAGTCACATTCTGTACATTTAGTGTTGTCATAATGCATCAATTAGCTATAAAATATCAGACGTATGAAAAAGGAGTGAAGCAGATCATTTGTACTGAAGCAGTTTTTCAGCTTCATTCATCAGAAAGTGCTGGAATTTTAAAAGTTTCTAACAAAGCAAGTTATCCTTTATATTATTAAGATGTTTTACACTCATTTCCGTCCTTCTTTGTTTGTTGTTAGGATTGTGTATAAATGAATTTCCTCGTCGGTTCCTGAAACAGGGATGAGACCAGTAGGATGTGCAGGCAGCACATTTACTAAGCAGCACTCAACAAGTTACAAAAGAACACAAATACCCTGAATGTGATGTTAAGATGATGTCAGTTTTTGCACGAGCCGAAGTTCCCAGAAATAACAGGAAATAACTTCACATAAACTTTGTGTTATTTATGCTGTTTGTAGGTCAGCTGCACTTCTGTGTTCGACTCCAGTTTTATTTATTATTTGACATTTGATTGTTTGGACTGTGTGGGATATATTTTTTATATGATGATGGTAGTTTCACTAAAAAGTTGACATGGATTTGGTGCTCTTGTAGCCCTGAAGGGCTAAAAATCAGATGCGGATAGCAGCAACTTTTTCCATATAACAGTTCCTCAAAATAGGATTAATAATCTTTGTGTTCTGCTTATGGTTGTACTTTTGGTCTTCTGGGCCAGTGGTGATTTTTGCACTGATTTGGAAACACGAGTTAATCATGACACATGGGTCATACAATCCATCACAGACTTTCCCATGGCACTGCAAGATGAACATTTTCATTTGAATCATCATCATCATTCCTAAAAAATGTGGTAAAAAAAATCCAACTTTATTGGAACTTGTTTTTCTTACTATCATCACCACAAAAAGTTCCAAGCGTAAAACAGAAACATTAGCTTCGATGGAGTCTCGTGGTCATAGTGCTTCAGTAATAAGAATAAACCTGAACACACAGACGCTGAAGTGAAAATAGATTTATTGTTTTCTGTTTCTCTTGTCATTATCATTTGTTCTCAACCTAAACAGCCCTCCTTCACTTTGCTTTGGTCTCACATTTAATTTATTCCAGTTTGGCTGATATCCTAATTCCAAAGGACATTGCATCTCATTTCTTGTCACTTGTCTCCTAAATTCCTAAAGGTACAATTAGCATTTTGTTTGACGAAATGTTGAAAGGTTCATAGATTGATATTTGCAAAAAATGTAGCAGGGTGTGTTTTTTTTTCCAAATGCAAATTCTGACATTTATAAATGTTTATTACAGATACTCAGTTCATGGATTGTAAAACTCTGCATAGATTTAATGGGAATACAGTAAAATTGCAATGTTTAAACACAATCAGTGTGGCAAACCAGCAAGTGTGTAATTTAGTGTTGTGTGGCAATGAAATGTTTTACGGAGCTTGATTTATGCCTTCTCTGTGGCATTTCTAATGAGAGAGACTAACACTGCAATGGGCCTGTGTTCCAGGAAACTACATTTACAGCAGATCTTTTTTTTTCTTCTGTTTTGTTTTCTCTCATGAGCATTTTCCCCGGTGAAATAATGTCAGCACTTTCCCACCTTCAAAGTCCTTTTGTTTCCAGATCTATTAACAATTCTAATTGTACAGGAACACTTGTTAAGTAAGGCTGGTAAATAAAGCAGGAAACGCATTATTTCCTTTTAGTGCAGATTAAAGGTGCAGCTATGCTGGGTTTGAAACACATTAATGAGGTTTTAAATAAAAAATGCTGGCAGGGAATTTACACCGCTGACTGGTTTAACTGCACTAAGCAGTTGATTTTCCTTGATGTTAAAGGCGGAACATTATTTCACCTACTAATGAAAAATACATCTTTCTACTTTCGTATCTGTTAATTAACATGTTTGTGTTAAGGGATTTTCAAAAGGAATACAACTTTCAATCTGATTAGAGTAAGTGATACATAATAGGGAGGTTGTTTTTCTTGTGTCCTTCTGTTAATTGAATAGCTTTGTATGACTTGAAATGTTTTTGCTAGTCACAACAGTTCGTCGGGACACAGCAGCTCTGGATGCCCCTATCTTAATTACGGATCATTTTCCAAATGTGGTCCAATTTCCTCTGTGGGACAGTTTCTGTTAACTGCTATTTTTAAGGCCAATAACAACGTCAAAGCAAAGGGATGATTAAAGCAATTAAAGTTTCCCTTTGTTTTCTGAGCACAACGAGATAGGCCTGCCTGTTTGTACAACATTCATTAAACATTTACCAAATGGAATTGAATCTGTCATCGATGAAGTTTTCCGAGACAATTACCTTTTAGCATGGCAAACACTGTTTCACTCAGCTAATGTCTCACAGCTCATGGCTGCGATTAGTCTTTTGATTTCATCAAGCCGAACTGAAAAAAGGAAAGAGAGAGAGAGAGAGAGAGAGAGAGAGGGGAGGGTTTAAATATAATTTTACCATTGGAATTTCTCAATTAGCATACCACATTTTCTCTATTAGATAAACTGCCTTTAGAGAGCCGGCTGGTTTAATCTGTTTAATGTCCGTGTAAACTATAATCTCCTGATTCTAAAAAGAAATCCCTTAAGGACATCATTCACATGTACCCTTCATAAGACAGTTTTTGAAAAGACGTGATAGAGTGCAGCTTTTAAGCAGGCATTGAACGGAAATGACTTGCTATGCCTCTCATGCTTTTCTTTTCTGTGACATGGATTGTGCAAGTTGTCACTTCATATGCTTGCATTCAGCTAATCGTTAGTTATTATGTTTTTACAAGCTTGTCCTTGCTTCTCTCTGAGGCTGCAGGTCTGCTTGTGGTCTCTGAAGGTAGAATGGGAGGTAGAGCTTTTGGATATCATGCTCTCGTCTTGTGGAACACTTTTAATCTCTGAGATAGAGGCCCTATGTAATACTAGACTTAAAATGTTCCTTTGGATCAATCCTATAGTTAGTGTTAGTTTAGGTCCGATTCATCCCTTTAGTTATGCTGCTATTGGCTTATCTATTATTGGCTATCATCTCAGTCCTGGATTTGTCAAGGCAGAACGCTGCTCATACTGAACCTTGATTTTCTATCACATATCTGATGAAAAATATACTTAATTAATAACAGTACTGGTGTGTATTTTCTGACATGATATACTAACAATTTAGTCACCCTTTGGTTCTTGTGCTTCATTCTCCTCTAAATAAATGTTAGTTGGAGCTTAAAATCCTTTCAAGCATCAAAATAGCGCAAACAGAGACCAGCACCGCCATGGTGGTTGTCATGGAGATACAACGCTGTGGCACAGGTTACTGACGTAATCCTTGCTGTCCCAATAACATCTAATACTTGCACACTTGTTCACTACGCACTTGAAACCTCATGTGCACTTCTGCTAAGTGCTTTTCATGAAGGACCGTAGGATGCAGTGTGGGTATTGGGACTGTTTTAAAGTGAGCATCTGATGCAACCTGCAGGTTATCTCAGACAGGACACTTTTAAAAATGTTTTTTTTTTTTTTGTTTTTTTTTTACAAGCTACATAATCAGATAATATTTATACTGGACTAAATTGACTGTAAATAACTGGCTGGTGTCTGGACCTGTTTTTATTTTAATTGGAAGTATTTCTTTTGTAAAATGCTTTCAGGTGACTTTTGATGTGAATTGGTAGTATATAATATATATATATATATATATATAATAAAATGAAATGATTTTCAGTGACAGTAATATAGTTTAGATACATCTTTCTCATAGCTACATACAGTGGGGCAAAAAAGTATTTAGTCAGCCACCAATTGTGTAAGTTCTCCCACTTAAAAAGATCAGAGAGGCCTGTAATTTTCATCATAGGTATACCTCAACTATGAGAGACAAAATGAGGAAA
>SSNP01000027.1:5049076-5098951 GCA_006937955.1 Pachypanchax playfairii
AAAATCCAGAAAATCACATTGTCTGATTTTTAAAGAATTTATTTGCAAATTATGGTGGAAAATAAGTATTTGGTCAATAATGAAAGTTAATCTCAATACTTTGTTATATAGCCTTTGTTGGCAATGACAGAGGTCAAACGTTTTCTGTAAGTCTTCACAAGGTTTTCACACACTGTTGCTGGTATTTTGGCCCATTCCTCCATGCAGATCTCCTCTAGAGCAGTGATGTTTTGGGGCTGACGCTGGGCAACATGGACTTTCAACTCCCTCCAGAGATTTTCTATGGGGTTGAGATCTGGAGACTGGCTAGGCCACTCCAGGACCTTGAAATGCTTCTTATGTAGCCACTCCTTCGTTGCCCGGGCGGTGTGTTTGGGATCATTGTCATGCTGAAAGACCCAGCCACGTCTCATTTTCAATGCCCTTGCTGATGGAAGGAGGTTTTCACTCAAAATCTTACGATACATGGCCCCATTCATTCTTTCCTTTACACGGATCAGTCGTCCTGGTCCCCTTGCAGAAAAACAGCCCCAAAGCATGATGTTTCCACCCCCATGCTTTACAGTAGGTATGGTGTTCTTTGGATCCAACTCAGCATTCTTTCCCCTCCAAACACGACAAGTTGAGTTTCTACCAAAAAGTTCTATTTTGGTTTCATCTGACCATATGATGTTCTCCCAATCCTCTTCTGGATCATCCAAATGCTCTCTAGCAAACCGCAGACGGGCCTGGACGTGTCCTGGCTTCAGCAGGGGGACACGTCTGGCACTGCAGGATTTGAGTCCCTGGCGGCGTAGTGTGTTACTGATGGTAGCCTTTGTTACTTTGGTCCCAGCTCTCTGCAGGTCATTCACTAGGTCCCTCCGTGTGGTTCTGGGATTTTTGCTCACCGTTCTTGTGATCATTTTGACCCCACGGGGTGAGATCTTGCGTGGAGCCCCAGATCGAGGGAGATTATCAGTGGTCTTGTATGTCTTCCATTTTCTAATAATTGCTCCCACAGTTGATTTCTTCACACCAAGCTGCTTACCTATTGCAGATTCAGTCTTCCCAGCCTGGTGAAGGTCTACAATTTTGTTTCTGGTGTCCTTTGACAGCTCTTTGGTCTTGGCCATAGTGGAGTTTGGAGCGTGACTGTTTGAGGTTGTGGACAGGTGTCTTTTATACTGATAACGAGTTCACACAGGTGCCATTAATACAGGTAACGAGTGGAGGACCGAGGAGCCTCTTAAAGAAGTTACAGGTCTGTGAAAGCCAGAAATCTTATTTGTTTGTAGGTGACCAAATACTTATTTTCCACCATAATTTGCAAATAAATTCTTTAAAAATCAGACAATGTGATTTTCTGGATTTTCTTTCCTCATTTTGTCTCTCATAGTTGAGGTATACCTATGATGAAAATTACAGGCCTCTCTGATCTTTTTAAGTGGGAGAACTTACACAATTGGTGGCTGACTAAATACTTTTTTGCCCCACTGTAGCTCGTAGATACAAAGCTTAAGTACTCACTTAGTCCTGTAATTGTTCTTTGATTGTTGTGATGGTTGTTTCTTTTATCGTTTGCTGTTCTTAAATGATAACATAATGCCTATATCTGTATGTGACATGATTTATGGCTCAAACTTTGCTCTAATGTTCCTTCTCAGGTGTATCAGACCATGTGTACCTGCATTTTACTGTCTCTCATGGAAGCTTTGGGCTGTTAGACTTTATAGATATAGAAGTCAAGATTTGTTGTTATCCTATTGAACGATGAGCAGAGAGAAATCAGGGTGTTTACATGCAGATCATTGCTCTCCATCATACACTGCAGGCTGTATGAATTAGAGCCTGCAAACAGCCTCATTCTCCTTGCATCACGCCAAGAGTCACTCCATTGATTACCCTTCTCCGCTCCCAGGAAATGGCTCATGCATCTCATGTACATTATAACAAATGTTCTCTTTGCATTACAATTGAATTGTGATTGTTATGTTCAATCAATGGGGAAAGGTCACGGGATCGCTCCTGCCAGCGCTTTAATGGAGAAGTCGATGAGGATTCATTTTAATCACTGCGGCTGTGGCAGAATGAGCACAACACTGAGAGACTGTCAATGGCCCGGTAATTACCGCTGTTTATACAGGTTTCTGCTTTAGCAATTTAGTTATCCACAAATCTCTCAGTTTCTTGCAGCACCCAGTGAGATTGAAAGTTGCGTGGCATCAAATGAAGTACCAGAGGATGTGGGCCATGACAAGTGTAATTGTTGAAGTATTGGTGGGGCTCAAGTCTCAGAAATAAATTGAGTTCTATTTGAGCGGTAGCAGAAAGTTGTCATTGTACATGCTGTGTGTGAAGTAGCATTTCACTCGGTTAGTTTGAGCTGAAGATCTGTCTAAAATAATAGAATCAAGAAGTGGAAAACAGCACATGTACTGTGTACTTATACAACAATAAAAGAAGAGCTTTTATTATCATGTCTGACAATTTCGGCCTCGTCTGAATTACTTTATTTTAGGATTTCAGTGATCCTGAAAAAAAAAAATAAATGGATACACTGATGCAATCTTGATTATTTCAAATCCTTAACTCCTTTCTACTAGTTAGAACATGTTGGTGTAACATTTCCTCCTTTTCTGGTTAAAATAAATGGTCAAAACAACCAAATGACGAGCTCCACTTTCACATTTTATTGGGTTTTTGCATGAAAAACTGTTGTTATATATAAAACTTATTTCTTGTGCCTTCAGCAAAACATAAAGTAGCAGATTTACAGATTTACCAACTGAAAGTTAGTACTTTCAGTCAGAAAACTACAGATATTGTCATGGATAATCGTCAGTAACATCACACTGGAGGTCGTTTTTTATTGATGTGCATAACCGGTGCACCGTGTGTCATCACCACTTTACCCCAACTGCTGTGTTTTTCGTCTTTAGGGTTCATGACAGCATCACCTTGGACAAACAATTATTTATGATCAATAAAGACTTTATTCTGAGCATTCAAATGATTCAAATGTCTGTATCTTCTTTTGTTCCTCTTATTTGCAGGCGAGTGTTTGAAGATTTATGCAGACGAGGTAAAAGGACATTTTAAAGGACTACTTAGTATCACTGCTTTCAAATGTCATATAATCATGGGTTAGGGGGAGAACGCCGGGCACGAAGAGCTAAGTGATGTTAGAGATAATGAATTGCCTCTGAAATATAATACATCGTAAGTATGATTCTTTGTTCCGAGCTCTGTACACCAACTCTGTACAATTAAAGTTATTTATCTCCCTCGTTTTTTAAGTTCATCAATTATATTGTGATACACTTAATGTCCATAGGAGGATGATGTATGATTGGTCTAATTATTTCTTATTCACCGTGCTTTCTAAAGCATATCAATTTTGTTAATACCATGTAATTAAAACACGTCAGTGCGCTACAAGTTGCTAGCTGTATTAATGACTATGAAAATTATTTTAATTAAACAGCCAATTATAGAAAAATCCTAACCATGAGAATTGACATTTAAATGAATTCAATTTAAATTGCTTTTCAACATTGTTTTATCAAAGCTTTATGGAGTGAATAAATTATTACATCAAACAATATACTGTGTCATTGATCATACACTAGTCCTGTCCCACATCCATACATTTTCAAACACTTTGCTGATGCCATGCATCATACGGGGGTGATTACATTCTGACACAGTCATTTGTTTACTGCAATCTCATCCACATGTACAGTACTTCTGTGTACTTTCTGTTGGAGAGAGTGGGGGGGAGGGGGTGCGTGAATTGTTAGTTAATTATCCAAGTGTTTGACCACTTTGTGAACTTCAGTCACATTCATTGTGTTCATTTGCTTCAATTTCCTAAAGAACAGTTTGAAGTTTTCTTACCAAGTTTCCTTGTTCAGTTTGTGCAAAATTAATCAACAAAGTAATTTACAGCACCAGAAAACAGGTTTTAACGTGTGTTAGTCTGTGTTTTTATAGCTGGGGTCAGACATATGCGGCCCACCCAGTCTGCTGTAGGGCCTTTGTATCTAAAAGATCACACATATCCTGTGTTGCTTTTTCATACCTATTAGCCTGCCGGAGCTGCTTTTTTCTTCTTCCACGTAATATTAATGATAGTCATTTTTCAGCCGTTACAAGCTCAAAGATTTGCAGTTGACCCATGCAAACAAGAGAAATAGTGGGCAAACTGTTGTGACATTCATTGTATATAATGAAATCTTAATATGGTGCATATTTAAGCAAAAGGTTAGCAACATAAAGGGCAAATGGATTGGCTGGCAATGAATTTTAAGCAGCTATTGATTTTACACTACGAGCTACCTCTTCTCTGAATGATAATTTTTTTTTTTGAAATAGCACACGCTGCTTATCTTTAAGCTGATCTGACCAAACGAGACATCTGGAAGAGGCAGAATTTAAGGCAAAGCAGCTTCTTTTTCTTCATCTTAAGATCTGAAGTTCATTTGGAACTCTCAGGAAATGAGTGCAGCTAAGTTAAGGAGTTAGAAACTCGTGTGGAAGCGCAACAAAAAAAGTGCTCCTAAATGAAAAACTTACTTAAAAAACAAACAAAACAAAAAAATCACTGTGATAAATAATCTTCAACATAAATAGATCTTTGTATTTGGTGCAAGATTATCTCATGTGAAAGAAAAGTTTGAAACTTTAGGAAGGTGATATTTGATAATTAGCATGATTCTTAGACATGACGCATTATGTTGCGAAAGTCTCATGAAAAAATAGACATAAGGATATAATGATGTGACTATAGCAATATAAATAGAAGTCTTGTAGCTGACACTGATTTGTTTTAAAGGATTAAACTTCCCAACAACACTGAGTCGCTTCCATATGTCCGTCAAACTCCAGTTAATTAATTTTCCATCCTCAGCTGTTCAGCTGTTCTTACTCCACAACTAAACAATTGTTATCACAGATATTTAAATGGACAGCAAGTGAAACAGCGACAGACTGGAAGTATTGCACTTCTCTGATGATGATGATGATGATGATGATGGAGCTTTTTTTTGCAAAACAGCCTGTTGATGATGAATCATTGTAATCCATCTTTAATTAGTGACCTCAGATTCTTATTATCTCATGTTGCAATCAAGCTGCACACCAAACTTTTGTTTGGATCTAAACAAATCGACTCTCTGTGTTTTGGTTGGACTCTTTCTGTGGGGGGGTGAAGTGACTGGTATAAGAATGCTCAGGCAGGAAACATGACAGAATCTCTTTAAAAATAATACATTCATGTAAAGACTTTATGGGACTGGATTCCGAGTTTTGGAGAAAACCCAGACTCAGTTTCTGCGTCCCGTCTGAGCTGTTTCGGATCTGATTCCAGTGCAAGAGGCTGATGACCTGATGTGAAAACGCCGTGGAGGTTTCAGGAGAGACTTCCACCAGACCTGAAACAGTTTGGTGCTCTTCAGAGCCTCCACTGTCCCCTGGCTCCTCCCTCTCTGTACCGTGTGACAACAACAACTCATCCACAGAGCGGAGCTGCACTTTTCAGCTCATTTTCCTCCTGTCATTCCTCCTCCTATCTTTGATCACTGTCCCGCCGCTCGGCCCCCTCCCTCTCTAAAAATAATAAGAATAAAAAAAGACTCTTATACAGCACGCCTTTTTTCGGTGGCTCTCTCTTTTTTAACTTCCCAACTTAACTGAGGAGCTAAACTCTGAAGGATTCTTTCATTTAGCAGGCTGGGTTTTCCACTTTGAACTTCGGCTCCTCTCTTCCCCTCCTCTTGTAGGTGACCATGGCCGTACCGGCTGCTCTGATCCCACCGACTACTCTCGTCCCGCCGCCTCCGATCTCCACTCCCTCCGCCACCACATCCCCGCCGTCGACAACTTCATCACCGTCTCCATCCCTGGCCCCACCGTCGGGACCCGCACAGAACCTGTTCCGATCGGACCTCCTAGCCACGAGCAGTCCGGGCATCCCGACTCCGAGCGCAGCTCTGCCCCCCAGCAAACCCGTCTACTCGACACCGTCGCCTGTTGAAAACATCCCGCAGAACAACGAGTGCAAGATGGTCGAGTTGCGCGGCGCAAAAGTGGCCTCGTTCACCGTGGACGGCTGCGAACTGATCTGCCTCCCGCAGGCTTTCGACCTGTTCCTGAAGCACCTGGTCGGCGGACTGCACACGGTCTACACCAAGCTCAAGCGGCTGGAGATCACACCGGTTGTGTGCAACGTGGAACAAGTCCGCATCCTGAGAGGGCTCGGCGCCATCCAGCCCGGGGTGAACCGCTGCAAACTCATCTCCAGAAAGGACTTCGAGACTCTGTACAACGACTGCACCAACGCGAGGTTAGTGGAGAGCTCCCATGTGTTTAGGAGTCCAGACGGAGCCGTGCGTAAAGGCGCAGGAGCGAGCAGGGGGAGACATGTTTCCTCTGCACACTGTCTGCTTCCACACGCATCACTTAGACTTTGAGACCCGCTGATGTGCAGGTGTGTGAGAGGATTTGTTCATGTGTCAGATTCAGTTCAGAACGTTCAAAGCGTTGTGTGTTTGGGAAGAAAGAATTTGGCGCGTCACATCTGTTAAAAAAAGGACACGAAAAAGTTTTAAGTTTTGACCAAAAAAATTCAACAATGTAGGTGTCACCTGAGTTCAGATTCATGATTCTTAAAACATCCACGTAGAACAGAAATAAGACATTTTTAGATGCTGAGATGAAACTGTGTCTCATCGTTTCTCCTCCTTTATCTGTTCTTACATCAGCATCATTTACAAATAATACAGACTCAAATAATCAAAGAGAGAGAAGAAGAAGAAGTGTTTCAACGTTCAGGTGTTTTTATAGTGAGTCTTTTGTTTTATTATAATAAATCTGAAATAATTGCCAGGACTCATCCAGTTCAGTCAAAACACAGTTTAATTGCTAGAAATCACATAAAATATCTTTATAAGAAATAATTTGTATGAAAACAAACACATTAAATCAAACAATTTCAACTTTACATATTTTAAACTTAAGTGATTCAAACAAAGATCAATACTGGATTTAAAGTTTTTTTTTCGTCCCCTGTTGCTCCTTGATTTCCTCCTGTCACTGGGCTCGAGTCCATATTCACCCCCCCCCACCACCACCAGCCCCCACCCAGACATGAGCTGCAAATACAAATTTGTATCATAACACATCAGTTTTTTTTTTTGTTTTGTAAAATAATTCATAGTGAGATTTTTTTTTTAAGTCAGAGAATCAAAAGCAGATTCTAGAGCACACACACACACACAGTTCATGTGTGTTAACTAAAGTTAACTTAAGTTTTCTAATGCACTATTTCGTGTGATTAAAATCTACAAAACATTATAAACATTATATGTTTATCTTTACAATGCATGTTATTAAATCTCCCAATCAAATTCTCCAATTCCAAAACTGATTTTCACCTTCGTCATGTTCTGAAATTCAGCCTCGTTTTTCCCATAAAAATAATATTGATTGATTTGTATTTATATTTAATTTCCTCCTGATTCAGTTTGACACGTTTGCATACGTGCTGCGTGATGAAAGATGCTGCAGCTTTAAATTCCCATTGCAGTAACAATTGTCTCAACAATTCACCTGTGCACTTTGGTGCTTAAGCATCATTTACATAACGCATCGAGGGAGCTGAACCCCCCCCCCACACCCCTTCTCTTTTCCTCCTTCCATAGAGTGAGTCGTACTGTACAGTGTGGTGGCGTTGAGCTCCAGGTGACAAAGTATGTGGTTGAACTCTTCGGGTTGTCAATGGGGGGATGGCCAGCGATGGGGTTAAAGGATAATGCAGTACCTCGTGTCGCTTTAATGACGCTAAAGTGCTGGGCTATTATACTACCATACTATATAGTGTAATTGTCTCTGAAAGCAGCCAGGTTTTCCCGGTGCTGGGCTGAAATCAATCACTCAGACCTCGGCCTGCCTGCCTGCCCCATTTGGAGAATTACATCACGGAGCAGCGAGGCGTCCAGCAGGATAAAAGGCTTCTGTTACTTAGAAAGAGTTGATTTTATTTGCAGGGATGTTACACGTTACTCTTGTCTGTCACTGAAGTGCTGCTGACAAAATGATCACTTTGAGTAAACAGGACACGGGTCGCCCTGCAGGTGAAAACAAGTTCCCTCTCCTCAAAGTTTTCCCTCATTTTCCTTTAGAGTCAGATAAAACGGTACCGGAGTTCACGGGTTTACCTGCTCCGGTGACACAACAACAGCAGCTCGCTGCCTAGACTGGTTTAGCTTTTCATTTATTACCACAATGTCATCGCTCTTTTTTTATACAGTGGTACAGTGATAACAATGAAGTGAATAATACTGCTATACAATGGGTCTTGCAGTTTTTTGTCCCCCCCTGCATGTAGTCCTTTGTGTTAAAACAACTCCAGCCTCTTTTTGCACCCAGTGTGACTGTGAATAGCATCACAGAGCGCCGCTGCAACCTGCTGTTTGAGGTTTTTGATGTGGACACAAACAGCCAAGTTGTTCCCTGCTCAGCTCACGTGAACACAAACACATTAAAACAACATTGTTCACATGCAACGCAGGGGATTTTTTATCTGTCTGGAAAAGTAACATTAAAGTAGAACTTTTTTTATAAAAAACAAACAAAACAGGTTTTTTGGACTAAGCTGTTAATCTTAAAAAATAATAATCAATGTCAAACTCTTTATTTCCTGAAGGACCCTTATGCCAGATTACCAGCGTTCATTCCTGCTCACATACTGATCCAGGTTCAGTAACCCCCCCCCCTCAAATTATGACTCTGGCCCTCCAGGAGCCCTGAGTTCCAGCTACTTGTTTTCCTTTTCATTTTCCCTGCGGTGGGATGAAAAAGGTTCTTATTGCTGCGTGACACTTGAACTCCCTGAAAGGTTATTATAACACGATGGTGGGGGGGTGGTGACGCGGCATCGTGGAGATATCGCATATCTCTCATTGGTCTGCTTTGTGCAGGCTGTGCTATCCGATGCTGAGGCGCAGAAATACAGCAGTTAATTGACAATCATTGTCTACCCCTGAAGGTTAACCACACGCCCCAGACAGCGTCCCACCACTGGGAACCGCTCGGCTTTTCACTTACATGCCCTTCTTAAATAGATTTTCTCCCGGCTCGTTTCAGTCAAATGGATCCGACTCTTGAAATGTTACATGTGACAGGTCGCAGTAAAAAAAGACCCCCCCACTCCCCCACCCCAAACTCTCTCTCTTTAACAAATGTATATAATTGATGCTGAAGTGACAGGAAGCGTTCCGCCAGCTCTCACCTCTCTTGTTCCTACTTCAGGAGTGTTTATGCCTAAACACACATATTTGCAAATGACGGTAATTGTTTTGTTTAGCGCTCAGTGTGAGCTGCCACCAAGGGTGCCAGCTTGTCTCTCTCCTCTTCTCTCCTCCTCTGCTCAGCTCGCTCTTATAATATATTTGTTTTCTACAAGGCACGGATGTGTTTACAGGTACTCAGGGGAGATTTCTGGATTCCATTCAAATCATTCCCAGTCAGAGTGGGTGCTAAGATACCCGTCACCCGGCAACCACATCCAAGAGGGAGCTCGGGCGATAATGACTTCAAAAACAGAGTGACAGATGCCTGATTAGAGAAGGAGAAGGAGAGGGAGAGAGATAAAGATAGGCAGAAACAGAGCACAAGAGATAATGCTATACAAAGCCGTTTAAAATCCAAATCTATTGAAGTATTTTCTGAAAAGCCAAATTGGCTCTTAAAATTGTTTGTTGTGTCTTTACTGAAGTAAGTAAAAAAAGCCAGATTTTTTTTTTTTCCCCGTGATTTGAATCCTGCAGCGGGGATCTGTTAAATGTGATTAAGTACAGTACATGTGCTCAAGTCAACTGTGCAGTTGGCAGATGGTGGAAAGGTGGTTCTATTTATTTATTTCGTAAACAAATAGTCTCCTTGAAAATCAGTATTGCTTTATTGACTTGACATTCACTGAGCTGGAAAAAAAAAAAAAAAGACAAATGAAAATATTGTTTTTGGGAGAAAGTAGTTGAGTTAATGAAATAAGCCTCGTTTCTCTTTAGGATCATATTTCCTAAAACAAATCTGAGCCAAGACTGTTAAAGCCACAGATTTCACTTGTTAGAGAGGCTTTGTTTCCACTCTGTCTAATATCATTTAAGGATTTGGAGGCTATTTGCATGGCAAAGAGGCCTGCATTGTTAATTTGCCTGTTGGATGCATTAGTTGTCCATGCACCTATCTTGTTTGCATGGCTTTGCAGAAGTGTTTGATTTGCCAATTATTTCCTTGGTGAAAAGAAATCATTTAAAATCACAGATTTCTACACTGATTTAAATGTTTTATTTTTTAAAAATCACTCATTTTGTCAGAATTAAAGCTGCTGATATTCCTGCCAGTGTGAGTCTCGCTGTATAGAGATTCAAAGAGTGACTTTACCTGCTGATTTTACACTCCGGAGTGATTTGGGGATTTGCAAGCCGCAGACTTTGAGTCCATTTCTCTCAGATGGAGCTTGTCTCGCGTCTTGCTGCCCTCCCTTCATATTACTGCACATTTAGAAAGCATGGCGGAAGTCACTGACGCTTGTACCAGGATGTTAAACGCTACTGACAGAAGTTAGAGGGAGCAGATGAGATTTCCTGATTGGAGAAGGAATGCAGGCTCTTGCTGGGCTCTGTCTAATATGGTCACATAGAGAAATTGATTTTCCTCAGAAATTAATTAATTTTTCATATAGCCTAGAGCTGGAGTTTAAAAAAGAGTGCATACTTGCTGGTATCCTATTTTCCTTCTTTTTTAAAAGAATTATTGCCTAATCATATTAATACTTTTGCCCTAAGGATGAAGAGATAATTGTACAAATGCATTTGGAAATATGTATCACTGAGTATTTATGATTAAATTATGCAAATAACTCTGCTCTCGTACTTCGTGGGTGCAGATTGTCTAATTAGGATTGATATGGCGAATAGATGTTGGGGAATCTGAATACAAGCATGTCCAAAGAGCAGAAAATTGAAAATGACAAGGCTGGAATTCTTAAAAAGTGTGTGTCCCCCCCCCCCCCCTTCACAACCCTTCTCTGTCTAATTCAGCGTAGCTGTATCAGGAGTTAATTTTCTCCAGCTTCATTTCTCGTCTGAGCTGACAGGAAAAGGAATCCATCAGGGAAGCAATCTCAGATGGGATTCCACAAATTTCCTCTTCTTGTTTTTTTCACCCCCCAACTCTTCATTTTGGTTGAGCCTATCAGGGGTGAATCTTCTCCTGAGTAAACATGCAGATGTTATTCCTCCAGCGTCAGTGTTTTTGGAGCTTTTTTGCTCAATTCAATCGACTCCTCCTTAATAACCGAAGTGTAGTAAGAGAGGAATGTCTTCCAACAAAAAGCTCTCTGTTACTTTTGGAATTTCAATAAAACCAAGTTTATTAACAATTTTTTTGACATTTAACTGAAAATAAGGAGATCATCTTTTTATGAAAAGTATTCTGTTCATCATTAATACATTGAAATGTGTTATGAGAAATAAAATTAGATAAAAAAAAAAAAAAGAACTACAAAGTTTATCGGTATGAAATTCCTGTCCATCACAAGTTGTTTCAGGTTCTGATCCAATCCAGTGAGATCGACATGGTCTGATCAAACAGCCGTGTTCCCCACTGGCTTCAAAACATTAAAATAAAATTAGATATAAATAAATATAAATAAATATGTGTGTATGTGGGGGGGGGACAACACTTCCCTCTTTTTTCTTCTTTTGTTATGAACAGCACAGAAGCAGAGGAACAGCTCCACTGCCTCCAACTGTATCTATTAAAGGGCTGATTGTTATCTAATCTTTACCTGGTTCTGGCTGGCAAAGCCCTGAAGCTAATGACACTTGAGACTATAACAGCACATTCTACGGTGGTTCAAAGCATCTGCTCAGCCAATATCTTCAGATGAAAAACTAAGAAAACAGCCCCTCAGCCGTTTATGTGAATCGGAATTGACTTTTACGAGTTGCGTTGCATTGAATTGCAACCGCCATTGTGTCTGAAATAGCCTCCTGTTGGACACTAAATACACTGGAGCTAAAAAAAAATGTGTTTTTTAAATCCAGGCATCAGTCTGTCCAGCGCAACATAAACATTATTTCGTTTTTATTCTAACGCAGCATTTAAATTCATTAATAAATGTGAAATCAGTTCAAATAAATGAAGAATATTCTTCATTAAATACATATATGGGTCATTTCTGAACAACATACCTCACAGCACCGTTTGAAATCTGACACTGATGCCAGATTGTTCCAGATCTGTCTGTCAAATCAGGAGGAGAGAAAAAAAAGGAGCATTTGGCTGCTTAAATTTCAGCTGAAATTTGGTCATTACTCAAGATCACTGTCAACTCAACATTTAATACACCCGGAAATCCAGACAAGAGTAAAGTGATATCATGTTTTGGTACGGAGCGCAAATAAATAAATAAATAAAAAAATAACAAAAACAAAATAAAGAATTTTGGAGTTTCTGTTTAAGATGAAGGAGATTTCAGATCTACAAACAAGATCTGCTGAGCTGCTCAGTTCTGAGACCGGATCATATGTTCATGTTGAATCTTTCCTTTAGTGCATGACGGTTGTTTTTCAATGTTATGACTTTATACAGACTGATTTCAGTTGCTGATGGTAGTTCCAAGGCAGCTCATCCAGTTTGCTAAGAAACAATCAGCTCTGCACTTTTTGCTTTGCTCTGTGAAGCCACGCCTACAGCTGCTCTACCATGGCACTGCACACCTGTACAGGTTATGAAGGAGGTCTCAATATCACCAGGTCAACACATTTTCATCTAACACTGACATCTCTTTGCCTTCCTCTCTCTCTCTCTCTCCCTCTCTCTCTCTCTCTCTCTCTCTCTGTAAGCCAAGTGAGAATATCGGCGGGAGTCTTTATTGGTTGCAGCGCTTGGATTTCTCTCCTCGTGGACTCAAATGTCACCATCTCCCTGATGTTTCTTTAAATTCGCCTGTGCCACCACTTGCTGTGGCGCCTGGCTATTATTACCCTCCTCTTAAAGAGTGACAGTCGAGTCCTCGGAGATGGAGCTGTAGTTCTGCGTCAATCCAGCGCTCCCTGCCAATCAGATGGCGGGAAGCTGATCACTCAAACTACTGTACACTTTATTTGAAGGCTAAATAAAAGAAGTAAAAGATGATGTTACATGCTAATGGCTGGGAAGCATTTATTCAGCTACTTGAGTGATTTTCCTACTAATTCTACTGCTGTGGAGGAAATACAGTAAGACGTTCTCTAAGGAAGTAAACATGGTTATGATAATAAAACAGCCTTTAGCTGAACGAGTCTGTCCACATACATTAACACAGTGCAACTTTAACGTCAGGAATAAGTTGTGTGTGTTTGGTTTTGTGGAAGCGGTGGTTCACCGAGAAGCAGTACGTGTGAGTGTAAACTACAGAGAGAGAGAGAGAGAGGGAGAGACTCTCGCCCAGCTTCACATATGAATGGTCTTGTGTGAAAAGAAGGATGAATTGAGTCAAGCTGACATAGCATGCCAATAAGCTTTGTCTCATTTCCAATGCTGTATTCATTTGTGCCACAGAGAGATTTATTGCATGATTGACAATTATGAGAGGGTGACCTAGTTCTTTGTGATGGAACAAAAATGGTTTTCATCAGTTGTCTTTGCTTTCTTTTGCTTTGTCTGTGCGAATGTGACGCTGCAAGGAAAAGAATGAGGATAGCATCCTTGCAAAGGGACACCCCCCCCCTCTCTTCCCCCAAACCCACCCTTCCAACTATTGAAACTTGTGCATTTTGCTTGTAATGGCTTCATACATTTTGCATAGAATCACATCATCCGATGTGTCTGTCGCGCAGCAGAAAAAATGAATTTCCTACTCCATTAAGCAATGTGAGCTGTCCAAATGGATCCTGTTTAAGGGACTTTTAACAAATGCTCTTCAGTATCAAACTTTTTATGCATGTAAAAAAAAAAAAAATGGCTATTTTCTAGCACTGCTTAATGTTCTATATTATTACTTGCATTATTTCAGTTTCTTCGTCTCTCAAATCTGGAATCCACTCATCCCTTCGAACTGTTTCGACTGTCAGTAAAGGTCTTCATTTGTGCCATACATTTCCTCCGATTCCTTTATTTCTCTACGGTTCATCCTACCTGCCTATTAGTTGTGTGTGTTTGTCAGCGTGTGGCTGTGTGAGTGTGTGAGAGCACCCAGTCGAGCTTAGATTACTACGACTGCGTGAGGAGGGAAGTCTCTTCTCCTCCTGGGACTCCTGCTTGACTGGCCCCACAAATGATACAAGCCATGGTTTAGTTGGGAGTTAATATCCTGCAAAATTGTCCTGCACAGCCTCGGCAGAATGTGGATGATTAAATGACACGAACATATCAAAAACATTTTTCTCAGACTAGTGGCTGTTAAGTGTCGCGCCGGTGCAACCCATCTCCCAAGGTTACCATTAAAGAGAAAAGAATATTCAGTGGGAAGTGAGCTGAGCTGTGATTGTCTGTGTGTGTGTGTGTTGTATGTGAGCACAAATATTAGAGTGTGTCTACCTACTGAAGATGTTTCAGATAACGTCCTGTTGGAGAAGAATCTAAAATCTCAGTAGGATTCAGATTCTCATTAGCTACGTTTACATGGGCACATTTAATCGGAATAAACGCCCAATCGGAAAAAAAATACGTCATGTAAACATGTCAATCAGAATGTTTTGATCCGATGCAGCCTGATCAGAATGAAATTTACTTCCGATCCAGAGGGGTGGTTTTGTCCGATCTTCATTCGGATAGACGTGCATGTACACACCCATTCGGAATGAAAGGGTGAAAAAAGCGCATGCGTACAACTTCAGCGTGACGTCTTTCCACTTTCGCAGACCCAAGTAGAAAACATGGCGGGAGGTAAACAGAAGTGGTCTGCTGGTGCAGTCATCCTGTCATCCTGCTCTCCTCTCCTGTGGTGGAGGAGCAGTAGTAATATGTATTCAGCCTCTAGCTTGGTTAATGCGACCAGTAAAAACCCAAACATAAAGGTAATCACCTGCAGAAGGTCCATATTGGGGATAACATGAGTCAGCTCGAGCACACGATGGGGCGGGAAAGACGTGCAGAAAGGACGGAGTTTGTTTACTTTTTTTTCTTCCCCCGGAAAGACAACTCGCTGTGCGCATGCTCAACTCATTTAACCTGATTGAGTGCTTGGTGCATGTGTACTCATGGCATGATCAGATCATTTCAGTTCGTGTCCATGTGAACAGGGATTTGGGAATTCCGATCGACCAAGATTTTAATCAGATTGGGGAAATTTGGCGCATGTAAACGTAGCTATTGAGAGGTTTGGTAGAAAGTTGAGAGGTCACATGCTAATTGTACCTGAGAAGACTTGTCTCTCTTAGAAACATATCCCACTAGAGTTTCCCTCCCATCACACACTGGATGCCAGACTTCCCCTAGTGACAAAAAAAAAGGCTTGAGGCTCCAAAGTGATCCATTTTATCCTTTCTTTTTCAAAGGATGCAATGCTTTGTTTTAACCTCAGCAGGAAAAGAGATGAAAGGCAGTGTAATAAAGCCAAAAGGTCTTTCTGTAGTTATCAAATGGCCTTTCACTCCTGACCTTTAAGATGCTACGGTAAGGACTGGAGACAATACTAGAAATACAGATCAGATTTCAGAGATCAAACACTTCTTTGTATGGTTTACTAGCAGCAAGAAGAAAGAACAACCTTTCACAGCACATCAGTTACAAAGAAGATAAAACTAAACAAACAATACTCAAATCTTTTTTCTTTTTTTCTTTTTTTTTTTTTTGTATTTGCCAGGACCTGCACAGATCAAACAATTAAAAAGTTTTTGCATCATTAAATTCATGGAAGTTTTTATCTGTTTTATCTGATATGTGATATCGTTGGACTCAGCTGTACATGAGTCTAAATGCATCTGTGCAAACATCCATTTAGGAATAAGAAAATATTTTATCGTAATATGGTTTTTATCCTTATTGTTTCATGTTAAACTTTCAAAATTCACAATAAGCAAAGAATGTTTTTAATGACCTGATGTGTTGCTGTAAGAGCTAAATGTTATTAATAGCAGTGGATAATTTAATGTTTTTAATCTTCCTGCTTTGCACTAAAATTTGAAATATACACAGACGTTTTATTATAATCAGTGTCCATCAGCAAAGCCATGGAGGTGTAATTTGTGGGCTGGTTGTATGTGTGATGTGGAGGTTCGGGTTCAAGTGATTTGAAATGACAAGCCACTGCAGAGTCCTGACAGGCCTACAATGTCAAGCAGCTTATTTTTTTACCACGTCCACAGATGGGCAGACTGCAGACCGAGCTAATCACGCTCTTAGATGGTTGAACGTTATCAGGATTCTTGATGGCACCCAGCATTCCCGTCATTCTCCACATTCTACAGAGGGGCACTCACAGTCTGAGGGCAGAGTGTCAGTGCTTTTGGACCCTGAAGGGCTCTGTGTGTGAGACTGCTATGGGCCGGGCCTGTTGACAGTTCTTTGGCACTGTCGTCTCAGCAGGAAGACATCAGTTGGAGCGACAGAGAGGCTGTGGATGAAGGTTTTCTGGTCAGTGGAGAGAAACAAGAGTTGAAGGAGATTAGGCTTCACCTAAGGGTCACTGTGTTCCCAGAGCAGACTCGAACCTTACGGCCTACGCATTGTTAAAGGGAAAGGTCAGGTCCACCATCCAGACTGAGCCCATTAAATAATCCATGCTACTTCTTCCTGGAAACCTGACTATGCTTTCTCTTAACTACCGAGTGGGGGGAAAAACCAGCTTTGAAAAGCTGAGGTCGGCCATATCCCGATGTGAACTGGAGACCTCAGTTAATTGAAAAGAATATTACTGTGTACTCATATGGAGGCAAGTGTAATCATGTTTCTTCATAACACTGCATTCAGACTGCATGTTTCATTTTTCAGAGTGCCACTAATTGTTTCACAGAGCGCTCCAGTTGGTGTGTTTTACACCACGAGCGGTGAGCGGCAGGAGGTTTGCTGACAGATCGCACTAGTGTCGAGCAAATCCTTTCATTTATATCCTCTCAGTACTAAATGCTTATGTACGGCATTCATAAGGTCGTCTGAGCCGCGGTGCACTCCCATAAGTCTCCTTTAGCTGTGGTGATGGCTGGTGTCAGGGATATCTGCTGAATGAAAGGAAACACGGGCAGATAGCATTTGATCCGTGATGGAGATGAGTCCACATAGGAGTAGAGCCAGTGATTATTAATGGTGCATCTGGGTAAAAAGGATGTCATCCCCTGGACATCTAATGAAAGCTCTTGAACATATCTGGGAGAGGCGATATGTTGACAGTGGATAATGCAAATGAGGCTAAATGTGAGAGGAAACCTGAAATGAATCACCCTGCTGTGTCTTTGGCGTTTGCGCGTTCTCCCTTGCGGGTGTGTGTGTGTGTGTGTGTGTGTGTATTCTGACTGTATGGCGAGCCATTTGCGCTGTACAAAGCTCGGTTTGACACGCTCCCTCCTTTGTCTCAAACTGCTAACTGTATTTAATTTCACATCTTATCGGGCCGGGCTTTGTCTGTCTGTGGGTCTCTGCACAGTGGAGGCGACCCCCGGAGATAAACTCTGTCAGGCTCTGGGGTGATTTATTAAATTCTGATTTCTGTGAAGGACTTTAATGTCGAAGGGGTGGGAGGAGGGTTTGTGTGTGTGTGTGTGTGTGTGTGTGTGTGTGTGTGTGTGTGTGTGTGTATTCTGACTGTATGGCGAGCCATTTGCGCTGTACAAAGCTCGGTTTGACACGCTCCCTCCTTTGTCTCAAACTGCTAACTGTATTTAATTTCACATCTTATCGGGCCGGGCTTTGTCTGTCTGTGGGTCTCTGCACAGTGGAGGCGACCCCCGGAGATAAACTCTGTCAGGCTCTGGGGTGATTTATTAAATTCTGATTTCTGTGAAGGACTTTAATGTCGAAGGGGTGGGAGGAGGGTTTGTGTGTGTGTGTGTGTGTGTGTGTGTGTGTGTGTGTGTGTGTGTGTGCATTTGGGGCGGGGGAGAAAATATGTTGCAGGTGTCTGTGCCAGCTCTGGGCCTGTTCTCTCTCCATTACCAGCATTGTTAGATATAGAGAGGCTGGAGAAAAGAGAGAAGTGGGAATCTATGCTGAGTTTCCTGTCTTTGTTGTGGCAGTGGGCTTGTTTTTTCCCTCAGTTTCAGTCCAGAATGGCAGTATCACATCTTACATGTTTGGACTGGACGATAGAGAACAGCGTCTGGAACATGAGTTCTACTGAGGGCTTGACCCAGCTTCGGTTCTAGTTTCATGCTAATCTTCCCCAGAACACCTGAATGGGATTCTTACCTTCTATATAAATCTATTAGAAAAATCCTTTGACCTTATCGACCTGCTTATAAATTCCATCCCCATCACCCACCCAACCCCCGAAATTTAAATAAAGCTCACATGTCAAGACTTGTGTGACATCTTATGACAAGTTCAGCAGATTTTACAGGATACTTATTACCAATCTGCTCTGAATGCTTCAGTTTCAAATATTTTCCTGTTAAGTACACTTCACAGGTTAATTGTAACTATGCTGAAGCGCAACGTGTTAATTTTAATGTCTTTTTATTCATTTCAAATGCATCGGCTCCTCCCTCTTGAAACCCACTTTACATTTCTCTTTCATATCACCTTAATCTAAATTGATGTGTTATCGTACACGAGTCTCAGAGGAGGAGATCAAATGATGACTGTCAGTGGTGCATGGTGAACCGTGTTTTTGAACATAATTTTGTCCTCTACATTATAGAATAAAGCAAAGTCACAAGGTGCTTTTCATGGTATCCGTCCTTTTTGAGAGGCTTGTTTTTAAACCTGGAGCCGAGCTGTAAAAGAGACTTGTTGCCTTCCTCTTATATCTCTGAAGAAGGCTGATCAAACGGTAATATTAGCAAGGGCGCTGCTGCTTCCTGTCCTCTACATGCTACTTTCTACAGAGCTTGATGATGAGTGCAGGAAGAGTTGTGGAACAGAAGACTTGGAGGCTGTGATGCATGGTGTACATACAGTGGGGCAAAAAAGTATTTAGTCAGCCACCAATTGTGTAAGTTCTCCCACTTAAAAAGATCAGAGAGGCCTGTAATTTTCATCATAGGTATACCTCAACTATGAGAGACAAAATGAGGAAAAAAAATCCAGAAAATCACATTGTCTGATTTTTAAAGAATTTATTTGCAAATTATGGTGGAAAATAAGTATTTGGTCACCTACAAACAAGTAAGATTTCTGGCTTTCACAGACCTGTAACTTCTTTAAGAGGCTCCTCGGTCCTCCACTCGTTACCTGTATTAATGGCACCTGTGTGAACTCGTTATCAGTATAAAAGACACCTGTCCACAACCTCAAACAGTCACGCTCCAAACTCCACTATGGCCAAGACCAAAGAGCTGTCAAAGGACACCAGAAACAAAATTGTAGACCTTCACCAGGCTGGGAAGACTGAATCTGCAATAGGTAAGCAGCTTGGTGTGAAGAAATCAACTGTGGGAGCAATTATTAGAAAATGGAAGACATACAAGACCACTGATAATCTCCCTCGATCTGGGGCTCCACGCAAGATCTCACCCCGTGGGGTCAAAATGATCACAAGAACGGTGAGCAAAAATCCCAGAACCACACGGAGGGACCTAGTGAATGACCTGCAGAGAGCTGGGACCAAAGTAACAAAGGCTACCATCAGTAACACACTACGCCGCCAGGGACTCAAATCCTGCAGTGCCAGACGTGTCCCCCTGCTGAAGCCAGGACACGTCCAGGCCCGTCTGCGGTTTGCTAGAGAGCATTTGGATGATCCAGAAGAGGATTGGGAGAACATCATATGGTCAGATGAAACCAAAATAGAACTTTTTGGTAGAAACTCAACTTGTCGTGTTTGGAGGGCAAAGAATGCTGAGTTGGATCCAAAGAACACCATACCTACTGTAAAGCATGGGGGTGGAAACATCATGCTTTGGGGCTGTTTTTCTGCAAGGGGACCAGGACGACTGATCCGTGTAAAGGAAAGAATGAATGGGGCCATGTATCGTAAGATTTTGAGTGAAAACCTCCTTCCATCAGCAAGGGCATTGAAAATGAGACGTGGCTGGGTCTTTCAGCATGACAATGATCCCAAACACACCGCCCGGGCAACGAAGGAGTGGCTTCGTAAGAAGCATTTCAAGGTCCTGGAGTGGCCTAGCCAGTCTCCAGATCTCAACCCCATAGAAAATCTCTGGAGGGAGTTGAAAGTCCGTGTTGCCCAGCGTCAGCCCCAAAACATCACTGCTCTAGAGGAGATCTGCATGGAGGAATGGGCCAAAATACCAGCAACAGTGTGTGAAAACCTTGTGAAGACTTACAGAAAACGTTTGACCTCTGTCATTGCCAACAAAGGCTATATAACAAAGTATTGAGATTAACTTTTGTTATTGACCAAATACTTATTTTCCACCATAACTTGCAAATAAATTCTTTAAAAATCAGACAATGTGATTTTCTGGATTTTTTTTTCCTCATTTTGTCTCTCATAGTTGAGGTATACCTATGATGAAAATTACAGGCCTCTCTGATCTTTTTAAGTGGGAGAACTTACACAATTGGTGGCTGACTAAATACTTTTTTGCCCCACTGTATGTACATGTCGAACTGCAACTCACTCACACTAGTGATGTCCCTGAAATCCCTCCATCTCCTGCTCTGAGGGTGGCGTTTAAATCAAACCTGCAAAATGAGTTTGCAAAGACTCAATCCTGTTTGTACTTCTCAAAAACAAACCACTCACCGCTCAGCGGCGCTTCCCCTGAAACACACAGCTCAGTTTAAATCCAACTTGTTTCCTGCTCTGGGCGAGTTTTTATGCAAACCCTGGTTAGCAGGTTTGATTGAGCAGTGCTTGGGATCTTAGGCCCGACTCCTCTGATACCTACATCTCCCTCCGTCTCCATTGTTCTCTGCAAGTCAGCATCTTTTGTCTTTGCCACTGATTTGTCTTTTGATCTGTACGAGTGATTTATCTGCATGGAATCGTTTTTCTCTCTGTTCCCCCTCAGGAAATTTGGAATGAGACCGGTCTAACCTTGCCAGGGCCAAAAACAAAAAGCTCGAGAGCTGATCTCATGTATTTTGATGCTGTTTGTGAAAACGACACAGACGAGACTGTGGATAGAAGAAAAAAGAAGTGAGAGATAGAGAATAAAAAGCAGTCCAGTGGTGTCCAGTGTTGTGTTTGTGTGTAATAGATGTAAACCTGGCAGCACAGCTTCCTTTAGAAAAGGGACTGATTTGACAAACTGTAAATGAGTCAGTGGTAAGCAGATTTAAAACACTCAGGATTAACTACTGGACCCTGATTCTTCAGACTGCAACACTTGCCTCCCTATTTGATTTATTAAAAAACAAACCCCACCTCAAAAAAAACCCCCAAAAAGCTTAGAGTTTGTTTGTTGGGGGTGGGAGGGGGGGCTGTAGCTGACAACCCTGAGGGGATTGGAGCTGTTTTCCTGGTGAGCTTTTTTTTCCCACCCGCCCTCATGTGCAGCTGTTACAGCCTCCTCCCTCCTTCTGCCAGCTGCCAGAGAGAGAAAGAGACAGAGAGACACTTGCAGAAAGAAAAAAAGAGGGAAAGGGAAAGAGCAGCTCAGTGAGAGGGAAAGGTTGGAGGAAGGCGAGTGTGTGTGGGTGGGGTGGGAGGGTGGAATGGGAACGGGGGAGTGGGGGTGAGCAAACACAACCACTCAACACCTGCTGCCCCGTGAAGAGAAAAGGTGTGCACAGAAGAGAGGGAAGAAGGGGGAGACTGAGAGAGGTGGTTAGGGAGAGGCGACACAAGTACAAAAGGCTGAGGATGTGATAATGTGGGAGTGAGGTGTGTGAAAAAACAAAGATTACAGGAGAGACAGGTGTGTGTGTGCTGCAGTGGGGGTGGGAAGTATGCAGGTAGGATACAGTATCACACACTGAACATTTGGCATTCAAAGCGCTCCTTTATGTATAAAGTTAGCTTATCTTTAGTTCTAATCTCTGAAAAATATAAATAGAGATCTTTGTTCCAGGTTCAGGATTCTCATCGCGCCAGATGTTTACGTCCTTTGATCAACATTGTTTTGGGGTCTGAGGCTTGTTTGACTGAGATCTTTCAGAGAGGACATTTTTTTTCTCTGCGACGCTAATTATTTTTCCATTTCCACCTCGTCACCGGAGAGGACTGTTCACGTCCGCACGGCTATCCGGGCAGCAAACAGAGCACGTAGCACGAGGGAGCACGGCTGTGTTTGCACAATTAATGCTTCAGATATAGCTTTCTTTCTGCAACAGTCTGCTCCTGATTTGAACAAATCCCCAAGCTCAATTAGACTTTAAAGATAAAATCAAAATGTGAAGTTTGTGCACGTACAGTTATTTGACACCTGTTCAAAATATGCATTAAAACAAATAGCATAAGAAATCTTTGTGACTTTTTTTTTCCGTATCTCAGACGGGCAGTCGGTTCCGTTGGGGACCATATTGTCAAATGGTTGACAATGTCTAAACAAGAAATATGAAAACTAATTAAAGAAATGTCTGTGAAATCTTGATAAGGCTGAGGTTATGTGTTTTTCCTCCTTTCGCTTGTTCTCGGGCGGCTGCGTTGTGCTCTGCTTAGGAGACTTGCCACAGGCTTGTCTGAGGAGAGGAAGTTATGAAACTCCTACTGCCGTATCATTTGCACAAGGAAGTTTCAGCCTGTTCCTCTGGCTCTGTTGACTGGAGTCCATAAAACAGCTTTATTAAAAATGACATGATTCCACTAAGTATTTGCTGAGCGGCTGCTCATCTAGATTAGGTCACATGTTGCTGTGTTGTGTGGCCAACAATAGCCGGAGTTTATGACAGATAGCAGCTGTCTGGGCTGACTGCGTTGTGATAACATATTGCATACTGTACATCTCTAAATCTACTTGCTGCCCTGTCGAGATAATATGCTTCTGTTTTCAACAGAAAACTGTCTCAACCACAATTCAGAAGCACGTCAGCACTGTTCCAATTTCCTGTAACCAACTGCACATGATAGTAAATCATGAAGTCGAAGTGACACGATGAATGCTGCTCTAACGCTGCAGTGTTCGAGGTTTGGCTCATATAAACTGATGTAACCTTGTTAGTTTGCATTGCACAAGTGTACTGCTTGAGTTAAATTTGCAGTGAGGCAATAGGTCCGTGTTTCTCAACCCAAAGAGTTGTTTCATCTTGATGAAAAAGGCCGAAAATCTGTACCATCAAGATAACACAAAGAGTCTGCCGCAAATGTCTCTGGAGTACCTGTGTGTGCATGCCCATAGATGTATAAGACAACGCCACAGAGGGAACACAGTAAAGGTGGGGGTGAGCAGTCAGAATTATGTTATGACTGCCTCCTGTTTAGCTTTTCCCAGAGCCCCGGGCAACTGGAAAGCATCAAGGACACCTGGGTGCGACTTTATTAAAGTATGAAATGAGAGGTCAGTGACGCGACGGTCCCACACATGACATCCTGCTGCTGGCCCTTTCTTCCCTGCCTCCTCCCCTCAGCCCACGGCTCTGATGACTCCACTATGAAAGTCTTTCATTAATCCCCCTGAGGGACCCCCCTCAACTGCTCTTTCTGCCACTGATACAAATTCAATTCCTGATAGGTCTGTTAGATGGAAGCCGCGTCTATCAGGGCTTTTAATTAATGTGGCACAGCTCTCAGTGTATCGCTGTGTTTATCTGAAATTCATGACCAGGGCGAGGACGGACGGGATTGTTCAAAGATGGCTTGTTTTCCCTTTTTTGGTGGAAATGTGAATTTTAATTAGACACGGTTGTTACTCTAAGGGGCTGTAAAAGGAGGCTCTATGCTTGTTACAAGGAGGCATGTGTGTGTGTATGTGTGTGTGTGTGTGTGTGTGTGTGTGTGTGATAATGCATGCTTTTTGTATTCCTTGTACACCTTTCGCTCCGTGTTTATTTTTCTTTATTAATGCTTCAGTATTTTGAAGGGAAACAGTGTTTTGAATAAGTTCAGGAAACTACGTCCAGTTTGCAGTTTGCAAACGTCTCGGAGCCTCTCTGTAAATCCACCAGCTGACAATGGACTGGCCCGACTGCTGTTTGTGTTGGCTGCTTATTTCAAGCCTAATAGCTGTACAGTATCATTTTCAGCCTCTTATCATGGCAGCCACAGCTCTTTCTGACACACTGACACCTCAGCGGTATGCACGTGTGTGTGTGTATGCTTGTGCACTTGTTTGCATCTGTACATTCATGTCTGGTAATTATTATTTTAATGTTTCTACTCTTTTTACTTGTGAATATGTCAAATTATGTCAAAACATGTTTGTTTGAGAAACTGTTTTTTTTTTTTTTTTAGTTTTCCTTGGACTGCACTGATGGCAGTTGTCAGGGTTGATCTTCACACGGTTTCTCATTTGCAAAGCTCGGATTCCACTTTTGGATGATGTGAATTTTGTATTTATGTTTTTTTTTTACTGATTTGAAAAAGAGATTATATGTTCATATTAAAACATTTATAATTTATATTGTGTTTGTATCACACCTCCTCTCTTCAGCAGATAACTTCCTCACCCGAGGCGTGCTGTTGCTAGTTCATATTAGCAGCTTAGCATGAAGTTGTTGGACCAGAAAAAGAAATCTGATTTTTTAAGTGTTGTGTTTAGCGATCGCTGGTCGTGCTGGTTTAACTTCTGATTCCAACCCCCCTGCGAGACAGTCGTCACACCTTGACATTCTCCCTTTAACACGTTTGCCCCCGTCTGTGAGAGGAAGGGATCAGGGATCATTAAAAAAAGCTCCTCTCCAGCTGTATCCCTGCTCTTTAATAGCACGGTCGGTGCCTTGAGATGATTCTGATGGAAGATTATCATTTACGCAGCACTCCTCTTAGTTCTGTCCCTTAGCCTCACTTGTGTTAAGGCTAATTTGTATGGTGTCCTTAGTGGTTGTGTTTGGGTTTGTGCTTAGGAACAGAAAGCCTTTAATTGTCAGGTTTACCATTTTGCAATTAAAATCTCTCCTCATTGCTCAGAGGAATGAATGAGCCATCTTTGATGTGCTCTAATCAGCAGAGATGTATTGTAGCTTAAGAGGCGTAAAGATGCCAGATACATTTCTGATTTTAAATTGACACACTCTTCTACCTTTGAAGATGATCTCTCTCTCGCTCTCTCTCTCTCTCTCTCTCTCTCTCTCTTTCTGGCATAAAACTGTGAGAGCGCAGTCCCTTGAACCCCACTCTCAGATTCTAGGGCACAGATCTCTATCTCGATTTCTAAAGTGGCCAAACAGGATTAAGAAGAGGAGCGCTTCTGTTTCGACAGGGCCGAAGAAGCGTACACAATTCACACAATGCGCCAGAGCTTGACGAAGGATCTTAGATCCACACAGAGAATGCATCAGCTGTTATTCTTCTCACCTGTTTGAGGGGCTTTTACACATGATGATGTGATCATGTAAAAAGCGAACTTTACTACAAAATCTTGTTTAATTAATGTCTCATTTTGGTTTGATATCTCATTTTTGTTGTGCGATCAGCATACAATGGAAAATGTAGAAGAGAGAGAAAAAAAAAGTGAAACAAAAAATGTTGCTTTTGGGGGGAAAGAGGTGGCGGTTTGATGAAAGCTGATTGGGAGCATCTGGAGGCTGTTTTCAGAGGACGCAGCCCTGAGTGAGCAGCCCTGGCATTTAAGTACGGCTGGCTCCTAGAAACTAAAAAACTCCCAGCAAGCAAATTAACGGGAGCAGGGATTTGGTAATAATGGAGCTTCTCTGCTTTTGTTTCACCGTGACAGATGGACAGTGTGCGCTCAAATTGAATTTGGCTTTAATTGCATTGTGGCGTTTATAATTTATCTGCTCCACAGATTTTGTTTACAGGTTTACGAAGGTCTTGAAATGCACATTTGCTTGTATTTTTTTCTTTGTTTTACTTTTTCTTCTTCTTTTTTTTTTGCTCATTCGGTGTGTGTGTGTGTGTCTGTGTGTGTGTGTCTGCCAGATTCTTTTTCATCCTATTTTACAGCAGGATAAAGGACACTGTAATTCTCTGAGAGTGTGGTGTTCATTACCGTTGCAGTTTGCCCTCCAGGGTGAATGTGTTCAATAAGCGAGACTGTCTTTTTTTATTTTTCCAATATACACTTAAACTGTATAAGATTGCAAATGTAAGCTATGTAGTGGCTGTCTGCTCCGCTGCTCGCTGCTCAGATCATTTGGATCACTTGTAAAGGTGAGCATGAGGTAGAGAAATAGTTCTCCTGTTGCAGAACTCCTGCACATGTATGTGAGTAGACAGGAGGGTGGAAACAGGAAAGGAAACAGATCCATGCTAAGAAAAAAAGAGGTTTCTTTAGCTGTTTTTCTTTTTTTCCGTGCCGTTAGCGTGTCTCTTTCTCACGCATGTACATGCAGTCACTTGAAAAGCAGTAAAAATACATACACAGAACACCTCAGCACAACATCAAATTTGACAAGCCTCTTTTTGCAAATATAAAGCTGTGTGCAATATTGCAGCTTTTCTTTTTTTTTATTTAACGCACCTCCTGCTGCATCCTGCAGTGGCAATAAAGATTATATGCTTGTCTCCTGCTCCATCTAGCTCGTCTCTCCTTATCCTTATCCTAGCCTCTGCCACCTGCTAATTGATGCACCCCTGCCAATTTACACTTCAGGCCTCAGCTCTGACCCCTATTAACTACCTGGCCTCACTTTCCCAGGCAAAGCACTGTGTTCAGGGAGAATCCTCCAGCCCCAATCAACTCCTCCTAAGACTGCTGCTAAACACATTTTCATACTCAAGCCTGTGAGAGGACTCCCAACTCTTGCCAACTTTTGTCTGGATGAGTGAAAAGGAGAAGCCAAGGTGCAATGTTTTCCACAACACCACAGTGTCCCACAGCTCTGCAGTTATTCACCAGCGAGTCTCATGGTCATTTGACAAAGCGTCTTATTTTTTTCCTCTCTCTTGTCCTTAGATTAGAGTCCCAGTAACACTGCACCAACCACTTGTCATTGTCTCTTTTTCTCTTGTCCTAGATTGGGAGTATTTTGAGGAATGTCCGCTCTGTTCTCTGCTCTTGTCCCAGAAGTCGGCCCATGTGAGTTGGGAGAAAGAAAGAGAACATAGTCTGTGTGCTTCAGCAGCACTTAAACTCTCTGTAAGCTTGCTTTATGGAAAGGTTTAGCCTGACATTCAGATTTCACTTGACCATGATGTGATGTCACCATGTAAATTCTCCAGGGTACAGAGTCGGTGCTGATAATCATCGGTGCTTCTGTGAATGTGAACGGTGGATCTGAGGATGCAGGCGGTTGGCCGTGTTGTTTGGTATTTTTGCAGCAGACACTGAATGCGTCTGGATAATGATGTGAGGAATCATTCTGTGTTCTTGATTAACAATAATCACAAAGTAACTGGAGCATGAAAAATGAATTTGTTTCTTCCAGTTTGAAACGGTGTCAGAACAGACACAGCAAATGAGAGTTAGGCAGCACCATGTTATTGTAAATGCTGTCCTGCTTTGTCTTCTTAATTGTTTGCTATTGTTTACATATTTCTTGCCATTAAAGTTGAAGAGTGAAGGAAAACGGCGGGAGTTAATTTGAGTTTTCCCTTCTGTGTTGACTGAGTAACATTCAGCCTGTTTAGCCACTTTTCTCTCAGCAAATTGTTTTTGTGACCCATGGAATGTTAGAGGAAATGCTTCTTTCTCATTGGTGGTCCCTCGGGTGTGGAGGCCATGGCCTCTGTCATCGGCCCCAATGCACACAAACACACACACACACATGCACCAACACTGGATCACTCTTTGCAAGAGTAAAGCAATCCACCACAAGAGAGAGGCTGCCTTTATAGCACCGGAACCCCCCCCCCACCCCACCAGACTTCCAGACATGACATCACAACAGCCAGAAAACATTTTCAGTGGCATCATCACCACATAAACACTAGTGCACAGACACAGTCTTAAGCAATTGTCCTCAAATTCTGTCAAGGTCCTCTGTCCTTCAAGTGTTAGATGTTTCCCACTTCAACACACCCAATTCAAACGACTTCCTCAGAATATCAATAAGTTCTGAGATCCAGTGTTAATGACCCAGTTTTCCAAATCAGGTGTGTTTAAGCAGTGTGATGTCTAAAACATGCAGGGACTTGGATTGTGAAGACCAGGACTGGGACATACAAACATAGAAACTGTTCAAAAGACTTACAGTTTTTTATTTTTCCTAATACTCATTTTCTTTTTTTCCTTCCTTCTTCTTTTATTTCAAATTATCATTAATTAAGAGTCTCCTAGCAGGAACAAACAGACTCCAGACAGCCCTACTTTTTTTTTCTCCCAACTCCCTGAAAGAGAAGTTAAAAAGTAATCATGAACAGTCCCAATTTGAAAAGGAATTCCCTAGAATATGCAGTGAAATATGCTCCTCAGATCAATTAAGTGTTTACAGCCTGTAAGAATCAGCAGCACAATAGAGAAGCTGTCTTTTCTGGACCCCGGAGGCTACTGTAGCAATGTTTCATTAAGTGCACTCACTCCTGTGGCCCCCACTATAAACACACATTAATTAAGGCACACAGAAACACAGTCTCTGAGCTTGCACTATGGTAATGATGATATGACCCCAAAAGGAGAGGTGCACCAGGGGTCAGGGAATAAAGGCAGGGAGCGTTTAATGCTGGAGCTTGACTGATTTGCAGAAACACTGTCTTAGCTGGTCCAATTCAAATTAAGCCAAGATTTGCTTAACTGGCTAATTTAGATGTGCATGAATGTAGATTCATTTCCAGACATGTACGGCTTGGGTGTGTTTGCCACCCCCCCCATCCCTCCTCTAAAAATAATAATGAGGGTCAAGATAACAATTTTCTTTATGTCAGCAGTTGATACCAGATATAGGGTTAGACACATTAACACAACTTTTAATGATAATGATGTGATGGCCTGGATTTTATTTTCATATACAAATGAAAAATGTGGCGTTTAATATCTGTGGTAACATACTTAGCCCAGGAGAAAAGAAAAATAAATCTGATTCATTTCATGAGAAGATGTTTTCTACCAACTTTATGAGCAAACTAAAGCCATGAGCCACTAAAATGTTAGCAGATATGTGCAGGACCCCTTCACACTCAGTCCAAGTTCAGATTGTCTTTGACTAAGCCATGCCAGTGCATACAAGCCCACACCATGCACCTCCTCACTCCACCGTAGTGATAAAGCATCACAATCTCAGTATAGATGTTTTGCACATTCTCAGCACCATCGTGAACCAATCACACCCTCTCACATGCAACAAGAAGCCCACTATGTTCTCAATATGTGTCTGCAATAAGGTCCTGCAAAGACCAACAATATTTTGACTTATATGTCACATGGTAGGAAGGTAATCATCCAGCTTTAGATTTGACAGTGGCAAATGGGTGTTGTCAATATGATCCCAAATGTTGATATTTCCTTTGTTGGGCTAAATGGAAAGTCCCCCATTCTATCCTCTCATGATCTGCCACTAAAGGCCAGGGGGCTGGCATCCATCTTCGTAACAGTGACTGTGTTGGAGGAGGAGGTGAAGGAAGAGGAGGCAAAAAGATGGAAGGGAGGGAGGCAGCATGTCAATGAGCCTGCCCAGTGTCACTGAGCACCACACAGAACAGCCATCTGGAGAATCAAAGACTCCTACCATCTGGCTGCCTCAACCACTCTCTACCCCCACAGAATAAGAATCATCCAGATAGTGCATTGCCATAACACTTCCTGACTCTTTGGTTGGACAAACATCAGGTATAACCACACAAGTTACAGCAAAAACCTCTCAGCGACTCACTCAGTTACAAGCAGCTGATTTATGTCCTTTTTAAGATGAACATAGTCTCAACCTTCAGCCTTTAACATACATTTAAACCTGAAAACAAACATATACTCTTTATATACTCGGATTTTGTTACAGTCATTAATATCAATCTCACATCTGCATGAGAATAGATCAGCAGTGCATATTTGGATTAGAAAAAATAATGTAATAAATGTTTTTAAGCTAATTATTGTGCTTCATGATAAATAAAACTAGCATGGTTTCAGATTTGAAGCTAAATGAAAATAAAATGATAATTAACACAGGTCTGTATGCCTAATTAAATTAGTTCATAAAGTTTTTTAATATTTTCCAATAGTTCAACGTTTTGGAAGTAGTTTCGTCCTCACTAAACAAAAAAAAAAGCAGCAAATTGTGTTCGAGAAACAACTTTTTAAGTGAAGTAGTTCGTTTACATTGCTGAGCTTGCTTTCAAAATCTTGATTTTAATTATGTATGCTCTGTAAGTATTTATTTGGCAGGGAAGAGAATAGAGAGGAGGTGGGATGATGCTGAAAAGTCATCAGCCATATCCAAAATACCATTTCTGTGTTGCTGAGGTACCATTGTTTACAGGGCTTTGATGGAGAGGTGCCCTGATGGCCACTAGCTGTTTCGCTACCTCTTTCTTTTTCTTCCCCACCCCTCTTACTTTGAGAGAAATCTCCTGACGCTGTAAAATGGGCAATGATGACATATGTGGATGCAGGCCTGTTCATATCTTTGTGGGGCCTTTAGGGAAATAAATATCTGAGAACATTCAGTGAAATGAAGCTCACTCAATAAATCACCATGACACAATAAACACTTCTGGCACATGAGCCCCCCCCCCCCCCCCCCCCCCCCCCCCCCCCCCCCCCCCCCCCCCCCCCCCCCCCCCCCCCCCCCCCCCCCCCCTCCACCTTCAACTACATCCCTTGATGCCCAGCCCCCTTACACACATACACATAAACACATTCACACACACTCATACACAATCTTAGTGCAGACACCACCTACCTCTCCCCGCCTCTTCTTGTGCTACCAAATGGTGCTTCCCTACAGGCCAGTAAATCAAATCCCTGCACAAATACAGTGGGAATTTATTTGGAATGGGCTTTTGTTCCCTTAAACGCTTGATTGTTAGGCCGACTAGGTCATTTGATAAATTCTGAGCAGGTTGTTTCTGCACGCTAGCTGTGTGTTTGGTGCCCCCTGCACTAGAAAAACCCACTCCAGATTATTTACATATAAAGCACATGATGTTCAGTCATATAAAAAGTGTAAAAAAAAATCACCTGACAGCTGTTTTATATCAACAACCAACCAGATCAGTCAACAAGTGTATTTCCACACTCAAGTTTACAAACTTATTTTTTGCACATGAAAGTTTTTTTTTTTTTTTTACAATTAAAACTGTAAATTGGCTGAATGAAAAGTCAGATCTATAAATAAAGTGTGGCAAAGTAAAGGAACAATTTGACTAAATTAATTAATTGAGTAATTGTGACCTACACAAGTCATGGGATTTAAATGTCTGCGCCTCTGAGGAGAATAAAAAAACGTTTGGTGGACAGAAATATCTTTTCTTTGTGGACCCATAAGGAGAAAGTGACCGAATTAATAGATTAGAAAATAGCCAACGTTTTCGGACAGCAGTGATGAAAACCTCAGTCTTAAATTTGAACTCTTTGATACCAATATAGTTAATTTTGGGGTTTTATTATAAACGTTTATGAACAAGTATACATTAACATACGTACATGTCAAGGTCTGTTCTAAGCTAAAACTCTGGTTCATTAGCATACGTGATTGTATTGATGGCGTGTCTCTTTTCTTTAAAGGAATCATTCACAGTTAATGACATATTGGTTTCTTGAAGCGGTGTCCCATTTATGGTGGTTTATGGTTTACGTCAGTCTTAATTCATTTCTACTTGCTGTTAACTGGTTTCAGTCAGTGCTCGGTTAGTTTAAGACAGTAAAAATAGATTTCTGGTTTAAAAATCAACCAGTTGTTTAGGAAAACCACAAAATGCAGATAAACCATGATGTTCAGGCTGTGCAGGAATCGAACCTCATACTGAACAACTAAAGCCTTTTGAATCCATTCAAAGCCCATTTTTCAGAAACTAACAACTGACTTTATGTACTTATTAGCAACAACATCTACTTATTTTTAAATAGTAATGTATGTTTTAATTTTTTTTTAAAGAGGCCCTTCCATTAAAAACTGTTTTTCTGAGGTTTCTGTTGAATATTTTAGCTCCACAGGTGTTCTTACCTTCATAGTGGGTGAAAACAGGTCAACAACTTCTCTTTCAGTTTTAATCTCTCAAACTACGCAGGTGGTGATAAAACCCGAGTTCTCCCGAGTTCTAACGGCCTGTATCTGTTTCATCACAACTCCTTTGTTTGTTAGTATTCATCAGCTCCTGCAGTTGAAACCACGCCTAGCATGCTGCTGGCTAAAAGCTGTTAGCATAAGACGTAGCAAACAGGAAGACACGACGTCTGACGTTGCCATGCGCAGCGGGGCAGGAAACAGTATTCTTTGCTCTCATAGGCTAGTTTGTTAGCCAATCAGAGTCCAGCAAATTCACATAATGAATATGAACGAGCCGCTGCTCGAGGCCTGACGGAAGGAGCCGGAACCACCCAAATTTTAACGCAGACAGATTGAAAAGTCTGTTAATCAGTGTTTCCTGATGTTTTTTAGATATAAAATGTTTCATATTACTGGTTAATACTTAAGAAATAACCACAAAGTCCTGAAATGTGTATGAAATGACTTCTTTAACATTTAAAAAATTCCAAATGAATTTCAAGTTTTTCAGGACATGAGGTTCATCTTATATCTTCTAAAGACAGATCAGAAACAGCTGTTTACACAATCCATCATGCTCATAATATTTTAGATGAAGTCCAGCATTAGATCTTTTTTGTTTCACAATGTTTCCGTGGACTTTTGTGCACGTGCATGTGACACATGGAAAGTTGGCTGTAGTACAAGAACAGCTTTGGTTAATAAACACAATGTTGTTCATTCTAATCAAAATGATTTAGAAAATGGAAATAGAAAAGATTGTCCAGGTCTTGGTCATGTTAACTACACATCCTGTCACTTTGAGTGAACGTGTTGTAGGGATGGAGGGCTCAGCTTTTCCTTTAGCTAAGACGAGCAGTCAGTCTCCTGTGGCAGTCACTGTTGATGCAGCGCTAAAGTAAGCAGTAATATACCAGACTGTAATTGGTTTATCAATGTTTGCTATGGTAACCCACATGGAAACAGTCCCTTAAACAATTATGTTTTTAAACTGCTGGCCAGAATATATTTTGCTTTATCTCTGTGTACCATAGATACGATTGCTCACTTTTATAAATGGCACATAGTTAGAACACGGAGCGAAAGACATTGTTTACACTGGGCCTCATGCGGTGAATCTGTCCAGTGTAAGGTAATCTGCAGTAATAAGCTCCATTTGTTTTGTTTAGCTTTTAAGCTGAGGAAGAAAGGAAGGGAGGGGTGAGGAGGGGGGAGCAAAAAAAAAAATCTCATTTCAAATCCTACCACCTTCTTATCTCTATTTGTTCAGTTGTTTTTAATGCCACATACTGAAAGAATTTCAATGGCTGTTCTGCCATGAAGTCATTTGTTATCCTTCAGCGGGCTTTCGTATCCCTATTGTGTGACAGCCCCCAAGTGCTTGAATCCTCCAGATGGAGCAGGTCAGACTCACACAGACTCACTAACATACCGAGAAACACACATACACACGCGTGGCCACGTTTCCAGGCAGCTTCATTCCTTCGTCTGGATGCGGATCCACTTGCCTTGTGACACATACGGAGATGATAATGTCACTTTTGGCAATTTGTCTTCTACTTTTGTGTTCGTTAGAAATGTGGATGCTAAGAGCAACCTGGCACTTAACACAGCAACATGCCATGTTTACAAACAGTCCAAATGGAAATCTTTCACAACAATATTCTCATTTTATACATATTGTCAGTTGGCTCAGATCTCGTTGGGCTCCTCACTGAACAGATGCATCGGACTTGTTTTATTTTTGCTGCTACATTCTTCTAATGAATTTGTGCCCAGAAAGCGCCGCTTGATGGGTGATTCTGTTCTTTTTTCTGGGGAGAAAATACATCAGAGTCCCTTTTTAGGAAGTAAAAATGCAGTTTAAACAGTGGAAATTCAGAATTAAGTGCTTTAATGTTCTTATTGTTTTTCTGACTTTGGTGTTTGTTTGTTTTTTCTTTTCTCTCTTACATGTGGTGTCGGGTTCTCCTCCTGTTTGGATCTCCGAACGTACAGGTCAGTTGTTTTTATATTAGATAAAAGTTCAATAAAAGAAAGCTGAATAATTATGTTTTAGTCTGACAGTGTTATTTAATATTTAGAATGAAATCATCTGTAGATTGTCTTTCATTCTTTTATTTAAATCGACTGCTTCATTTAAACTCTTTAGATTCTTCTCAGTGGTGCATAAAAATAACTTTTTAAACATGTTCATGAATTATTTCATACATTTTCAGTGTTGTCGTTTTCCAGTTTGTTTTTTTAAACCTATACCTTTTGGGCTGACGGTCAGTATAAAACTGAGACACAGAAAGATTTTCATGTGAACGGAACAGACTCATTTCAGGGACCATTCAGTTTCACTTGATGGTGATGAAGGTAAGAGCAGGTTCCATAACAAGCAGAACATAATAACCATAACAGCCATCCTTAAATGATTTGATTGACTCATGCTAGACCTCGTTGCTCTATTTTAAACCTAATGGAGTCTGGGTATAATTTGGCCGAGCCTTGATTGACAGCACCTTTCTCTATCTCAACAGTAACCCCTGACGATGTACATTAGAGCTGGATTAAAGCAAGGTGCTAACGCATATTAAAAAATTAAGCCAAGCCAGTGGACTGGCAAAGCTCAACCTTTTTTCCCATCTCTTTTCATTGTACCTCCTTTTAGATGGTCTAGTATTAAAATTCAATGGCATCAAGTCGCGATAGGGACTTGTTAATACAGCTGCAACTCGCCCTTGTGAAGGAAATCAAATGACACCGAGCAGCAGGCCACGGAGGGAAAACTGAAGGGACATTATACTTACAGACAACCATAGAGCCTTGCAGTTCAGAAGCAAGGATACAACATCAAATATAACAATGTAGCCTTCATAACCAGGCACTTAATTTGTCAAAATGCCTTACTTTTGTCTGTGGTTTATTTTACTGCGCCTGGAGCCCTTGGCATATTTAAGAGGACCACAGTAGCTTTTCTTTGGGCAGAATATCAGCCTCATTGTGCTGCTTCAGCTGCTGTAAATAGTAGTAAATCTTTAGTGTTGCATTTATTCCAGCATGACACCAAAGCCTCCCACTCAGAATGATTGAATGTAACTTATTTGATTCTGCTTCCCTTCATTTGGGGATTTTGTGAAGAGACTGCTCTGAAGACAATGAACTAACAAAAGATTGTTTTAACAGCTGCATGTCTTTGATTATGCGCTTCTTTGAAGTATCACTTTAACTTTGCCTTTGAACTTGGATCGAGATCAGAAACGCATCCAGCTCCTTTTTGATGTAAGAGGAGGGGATTTTTATTGTTGAAATGTTCATAAACTGCTTCCAACCGTTTAGCGAACAAGCTCAAGTGTTGATTTAGAAATTGTGGCAGGATCGAGGGAAGGGAGGTTACGGAAGGTTGGGAGAAAAGAAAAGATGGCGGGCGGGTGGGTGGTTTCACGTTCACGTGCGCCCCGCGACAAGGAGAACAAAACAACAGCTTTTATTTCACGAGGTCTTTGATATGTGTTTTCGTGTGACTCATTTAAACAATTTTCCATCCACATGATTAATCTATTTTTCTTCTTGTAAAAAAAAAAAAAAAAAAAGTTGTGATAATTCTAAAAACTTGAACCGTCCCGTAACAATTATTCTTAATTAGCCTTTTGCTTTTTTACAGCAGTAACAATGTGCGTTTGTGGTACTTTGTTGTTTTGGACAAAACTCAAATTCTATTAAAGGATTAAGTAATTGAACACTAATCTAAAGGACTTGAGGTTTCTGTTCTTTGGTAATGCCTTTAATCTTGGTGCAGTTTTAAGGAAAGTCAGTGAAGGAGAGAGTCGCAGAGGGAGAAGCAGATTAGTTCAATTTCATGTATTTTAGGGGAGAACTACACAAGCTTAGATGGATTACTGTTAAATCAGGGAAATGAAATGTAATGATGTAAAAATGTTGTCTATTTGCATAAAAACGAAGCTTCGCACTTTCTCCGTGGAGTGAACTGAATCATGGGAATGCCTTGAGATTTAAGAGCCTCCCTCATTTCATTTTATGTTTAAACAGGATAAAAGTCACCAAAAGACTAAATCAGATTCTCTGAATTTAGATGGTAAAGTCTCTAAATGAGAAAATTCACACAAAACGAATATTTCTAACTCTAATACGCCATCACGGTTGTCCTTTTTACATCATCTTCAGATTAATCATGCTCCAGATCCACTCCCATTGTTCAGTTTTACTGTTACAAGTAACAATAAGGAAACAAATGTTAAAGAAATTATCTGCCCTACATCTGTCATTGTCATTGAGAGTCTGGCCATAATACTTTATTTATATTCTGCTCTGGAAAAACACAGTTTCTGTTGCTCATTGATTCAAGGACAGACAATCCCCCCCCCCCACAACCCCACCACCCCAATACTTCACATGACCCACATAGAACAGTACGTCAAATTCACCGTCTATTAGAATAACAAGGTTCGGGACAAATAAACTGGACTTTAACATTTGCTAACCCCCGCAGCTAATTCGAATGACATTTTGAATGTCGTCCAGTAAATCTCTTCTTCTTCTTCTTTTGTGCTATCTTTGATATAAATAGGTGCACATTCAGGGATCTAAAGAGTTGAAGTTAGAAGAATAAAAAAGGAAGAGGAAATTTAGATATTTTTAAATGATGTCCTACATTTTGTCAGCTAAAATCAGGATATTGCCTGAACGGGGGAGAAGCAGTGTTCTTCAGTTGTCAAAAGGCAGTAAGTAATGATTAAAATAGCAGTGTGAAACGCGGGGAGATTAAAGTGATGCTAATGATAAGTGAGAGAAGAAAAGGGCAAGCTATATTTTAATTCCTGGGAGAATGGTTAATGACTTCTATTGCCTGAGATTAAACTAAACCTGTCTCATCAGCTTTTTCTGCTCACTGAGGAAAAAAAAAGCCCCCTGCACTTTAATTTATTAAATTCTTTTAAGGAAGCACATTGATTTACATAGGTTAAACTTTTAAAAATTTGGGCAAAAAAAAAAAAAGAAAGGAAAGAAAAAAGACACCCCATAAAGCTGTCACACAGGGCTAAGCTGTTGAGTTGCTCAAGGCACACTATAAAGAATTCATTATCTCCAAACTGCCACATTTAATCAGAAAATATCAATTATTAAGAAGGGGGAGGTTTGCTCCTGTTTAGAGCATCAGGTTTTACTGGCACGCAGGATTTCACTGATATGCTAAATGTAATTTTTAATTTCTTTTGTAAACACTGGGATGTTTCTTTTAACTTTCCTGCTTTTCATTTAAATATATATTTTTATACCTTCGAGTAATTTGGTCAGTGGAAATTGATTGATCCAATCACATCTAGAGGAGAACGTAACCAAGAAAAGCTGAATATTCTCCATTTTGTCTGAAATGACACATACCTGCTGTCTTGAGGTTTTTTAGAGGGACTGGGAAACTCAAAATTAAAAGTATGAGACTATCTAACTTTATTTAGCCTCGCTGCTTCTAGCATATTGTGCACAAATGTGTTGAGGAGCACCAGAGGCTCACCACATATTACTGATAGCAATTAGCATACATTCCAATCCACTGTGTCTCTTTGCTCAACAGAGCTAACCTTACCTGGTCCAAAGTCCTGATCAGCACCTGGATGATACACTCTCAGAAATAGAGGTACAAGACAAGGACATTTTTGTACCTATAGGTAAATTGTTTTAAAATGTTCCCTTAAAAGTACAATATTGGTCTTTAAAAGGCCAGAAATGCCCCTTAGAGTGTTCAAATTGATATAAAGTACAAATTTGTACCATTTCAACTGCCCCTGCTACCCTGGTCAAGGCTGGTTAATCTCCATTTTATTAAGTTTCATCCATCATTTTCAATATTATGTTTCAGAATGTTGGTTTAAGACTTCAAAACGGGGCATAATTTTACTGTTTTAGTGGAAAAACTTCATAAGGTACAAAAGTGGACCTGGACTACAGGGTACACCCCCAGAGACAAGACGGGTACAAATTCTTGTCGCTGGGGGTGTACCCTGTAGTCCAGGTCCACTTTTGTACCTTATGAAGTTGTTCCACTAAAACAGTAAAATTATGCCCCGTTTTGAAGTCTTAAACCAACATTCTGAAACATAATATTGAAAATGATGGAAGAAACTTAATAAAATGGAGATTAACCAGCCTTGACCAGGGTTGCAGGTGCAGTTGAAATGGTACAAATTTGTACTTTATATCAATTTGAACACTCAAAGGGGCATTTCTGACCTTTTAAAGACCAATATTGTATTTTTAAGGGAACATTTTAAAACAATTTAGCTATAGGTACAAAAATGTCCTTGTCTCATACCTCTATTTCTGAGAGTGTAGGAACTGGACATGCAGCAGAACATTTCTGGTTTTTGTTCAGATGTCAGGCTTGAGTTGAGGGTGTATTCCACTCACTAAAGCTCACTAAAGCTTATAGTGGTACAACAAAACCTTCTTCATTTGCAGATGACAAAACACCTCTGAATTTATTTCCACTGTTTTAGCCTCACCTTATATTTTTATCTTATCTTTGCCTCTGTCACTTCAGGTTTGGAGAGAGGTCTGATATTTAAAGCACTGTTAAAAAGTAAGTGTCATTCCTTAGAGGACAAATAACAACACTCCAAGCAGCGCTGAATCCTGTGTGCCTCTAAATTCTCTCTGGATCTGTCAGCAGGAAGCAGCAAGCAATTAATAAGCCTTACATCTCGAACATCACAGCACAGCCGAATGGAAAAAAAAAAAGAAGAGCCAATCAGAGAACATTTCTGAAACGTCTCAAAAGAGCGGAAGCACTTAAAATAAGAAAGAAAAAAAAAAGCCAGCCAATGTTTAATCGCAGTCGCTTTGATTCTGATCGATATCATCAATAGCTGCTGCTGCCGTGCAGAATTTGATCCAGGAGTTTCATGCTAATGTTCATGCCTGTGTCAGACACAATGTAATCTCTTCTTTTGGATCAATGACTCTTTTCTTTAGTCTCATCGCTTTTCCAGCGTAGGTAGTAACACTATTCTTGAACCACCTAATCTGTAGCTCCCCCCAAAAAACTCAGAATATGCTGACATCTCAGTTAACACTTTAATCAACGTTTCAAAACGTTATTAAGGTTGACTATAAAACAGTTTACCAGGGTCTTTTAATTCAATAAATTTGGAATTTTCTCTGGAGTGTGAATGATTTAAGTCTCGAGAGCAGCCTGAAGTCAAAGGAGACGGAGTCTGTGTGATTCTGTTGACATATCCAGGATGAACATTTCTCACCCCACTCCTTGTTGCGTAAAGTAATATCTTTGTTTCCGGGGACGTATTACAATAATGCATTAAGAAATCTCATTAATAATGCACATATTTTTGTCACATATTTATAACTATCCCCCAGACATCAACATGTCACAGTTGTTGTTAGATCCCCTTTGGTTTCAATTAAAATCTCGCTGAGGCAATAAAAATAGCCAATTAAACTGGAGCAGGCTCTTTGGAGGTACAATCGGTCTGATTCGATTAACCTTGAACACCAATTTGAGTTAAAAATAAGCAAAAATGTATATTAATAACTGCCCACTCAATCTGATTTTAAACTTATACCTTTCTTGCATCACAAACGTCCTCTAATTTACTGGTTTTTGAACAGCGGCTTTAGAAGTAAATCGGACTTTTAGACTTTGGCACGCGTCTTTTCACACACAAACACTGAGTTACCAACTTGTCTTGAATGTCTGTGATGCGTCAAGCCTTCCTCACCCCCACTTGTCTCGTTTTGGCTGCCATCAGTTATCCCATCGCGTCAAGACAAGAGAAGCAGAGCGTCCAGATGCTAAAAATATGCCTGATGCTAATGTCACGCCTCCCTGTCGTTTCCAGCACCCAGCTCCCAAAGATCAGACCGGTGTGAAGGCGGGAAAGAGCCGGGCAGGCATCTTTGTAATTCTTTTAATAACTTGTATACAAGGGGGGGGGGTATTGGTCTTTATTGGGACCTGGTGTGCAGAGCAGAGCGGCTGATACCATCTAAGGACTGGGTAATGCCCGATTCATCTAACAGTCCATGAAGCTGATTAACTTCCATCTTCAGTGAGAAGATGCTGTGGGGACTTGAATACGGCTCCGCGTCACCGTGCATCCTCCCTAGGCTGGTCATTTTTGGGCTTCTTTTTTGTCCCCCCACTCTCTGCACCTTCTCTCGTTCACGGGCAGCGGCGGCCTCCCTCCTCCTCCTCTCTATGCGCCCTTGGCAAATGAAAGGTCAAAGACGCTGCAGTGATTAATGAGCAGTAGACTCAGGGATCTCTCTGTCAACCCCCTGCCAGTCCCCCCCCCACACACTCCCATCCCTCCCCACTCTTTGCATTATTTCATCTGCTAATCTCACACAACACAACGTGCTTGGTGTGTGTGTGCGCTGAACTTTCCTTTAAAAGTGAGACTATTGTGGAGAAGAGAGCAGGGACGCAGGGGCTCACAGAGTTTGGTCGGGGCCTAAAGAAAAAGTGGTGTAATGTAAATGCTGGACCCTCCACTCAGCTTTTCATCTTAAGATGTTGCCACCAAGTCAAATGATTTTACTAGTGTGCTCACAACACAAAAACTCTCCTTCAGGAGCTCGACGGGCTTTTATGGTGTAATTGAATGTGAGCGTCACAGCTCCTTTCAGAGGATAGATGACACTTCATGAGCTCAGACCAACTGTTTATTTGAAAAAGTAATGAAATATTTACTCTCTATTGCAGGACAGATTAGCAGCAGTAATTGACTGTGACAGAGGTCTGTGCACAAGTATGTGAGCATTTTATTGTGAAAGAGCAAGGAAGAGAGAGAGAGAGAGAGAGAGAGACGAGGAGCAAGAGAACGAGAGAGAAAGAGTTTGAGGGCCCCTCGTGTTTGAATGCAGATCTTCAGCACACAATGGGCCTGTTAGTGAGGCTGAATTTCTGCCTGTCACTTTCTCTCCACATGTTGCTTTTTCTTTCACAGATAAGTGGGCCTAATGCTGAACAAATAGTGGAAATCAGAAGCCACTGAGAATCATTTCCCTCTCCTTTTCCCATGGCTCCCAAACAGAGAACCCAGACATACAAACAGACCAAGTGACTATGAGAGAGGGGAAAGAAAAAGTAGATTAAAAAAATATGCACAAAACAATTTTGTCTCCACAAGCAGATCCAATTGAAAAGTGTCCTGGATGCTGGAGGAGCTGGACTTGTCAGATCGGGACATGGGGGTGAATAGATCCTAGTGGGCTAAATTGGCATCAGGTGTGGGCCTCCCCTGGCTGCTGATAGGCTCCCACATTGTGCTGGCTAGACATTTGGCCATTTTCAAATATAATAGGAGAAATGAATGCAAATGAGTGAGTGGACTGAAATGTATTTAAATGCAGATTGAATGGGGGGGGGGGCTCTGTGTAGCGCCTGATAACAAGTTGCTTTAGGAGAAGGGCCACATTGTGTTGGATCATCCGTCCAACCCCCACCGCTCCGATCCCCAGCACCAGCAGTCCTGTTTTCTCTCCCTTTGCTGCACTTGTATTTCAAAAGGGGCCATTGTTCATTGAGTAAACTCTCTCAAAACTATTTACATTACTCATTTATTAGCATTTCAAATATTTTGGGTCCTTTTTTCTTTGGCATATTTAGCCTAGACACATGCAGCAATCTGCCTTGGGCCATCCAGTAAAGCTGTAATTGCAGAAGGACAGGGGTCTTTGGCAGAAAAGGAAAAAAAAAACTCTGGAGGAGAAAGCCAGAAAAGGAGTGGTTCAGTCATTAATGATAATGTTGCTTATGTCCACAGCCTCATTAGAAGCAGTATAGCAGTGAGGGGCATACGTTCCACAAACAAGTTCCCCCTGCCCACTGCCGGTCGACCGCTAGCCTACGGCGATCCATCTTCTCAAACGTCTCCTTCCCATATTTAAGGAGCTCTTGTTACAGCATTTCCCAGACCTGTGAATTTATGGTGCACTCCAAGCGGTTAGCATAATCGCTGGGAATGCAGTCGTTCCAGCAGGAATGTGGGAATTAGGGCAGGAGAGTAAAAATGAATGTGTTTGTGAATGTGTGTTAATTGAATTTCATAAGAATCAATTGTCCCAGTGTGGACAAACAGGATTCGCTGAAAATGTTATCACCTTTTTTTCTCCCAATATATTTTTAAAAGCCTGTTTTTTTTTAAACAACACATTTTTACAAGCTTTGATCTTGAAAGACTATAGGCACTAATTGAACAAGTGAAATGTAAAGGTGGTGGTGGTGGTGGGGGGGCTTTTCCCACTCATAAAAACAGCTTTTTCATCCTCGCCTGCACTTAAAACATATTAAATTTGATTAATTACACACACTAAACTTAACTTGCCTCATGTCTTATAATGTTTCTCAGATTATAACGTCAACCAGCCCATGTTTACTTGAAATTATAATTTCATTTATGTTATTTTCAACAAATGCAAAATTGACATCATTAAAAAAGAAACGCTTCATATTTTGAGCCCTCGATATAAACAACAAGTCTCGGCTTGAAGGTGTTTCCTTATAGAAATGAGTCTTGACATGGAAGTCATAGTTTAAATCCATGTTTGTAAACTATATTTCAGAGTATAAATTATGTAAAGAATGCCCCTGTTAGCATGAGGGGCAGCTGGGCTAGTGAAAGATGCTTCAGTGTCCAGAAGTTTCCATGAGGTGATTAATAGGAGAGGTAATGTAGTGGGGAAATGAGTAAACACTCCCTTGCTACTGGCTTTGTGCTTCAATGGCTTGATGACAAGGGCAGAGCAAGGTGAGAATTAAACAGACCTGCAGAAGAAGAGAAAAGGGGGAAAAAATAGTGTGTGTTGGGGTGGGAGGGGGGTGGCGGCGAAGGGAAGCATGACAGACTTGGCCGGTGAGTGGGAGTGAGGAAAGGGCAACTATACAGAAAGAAAGAAGGGCCGCCTTGACAAAAGTGGAAGTGGAAGTTTCTCCTGAAGAAGAATAATTAAAAGCGCTCAAGGGAGGGCAGTTTTAATTTCACATGTAAGGGGCTAAAGATTTCATTTTAAAGGCGCGGCGAGCGGAGAGGAGGTTAATAAGATGAACAAAGCAGGGAATGTGAGAACATACAGTGTGAGGAAGCACGCTGGACTTTCACCTGACACGTTTTTAATTATTGAACCTCTGATATTTCTCTGTTGGAAGGGAGGGGTGAAGATTAGCTGATTAATGGTCATTGTAACCAATTACTCACTAACAGTGGAATAGATTTTACTTCAGTGGAGTAAAACTTCTCTTCAGTGTTAAACATGATGCGCTGTAGCATCGTCTCTGACACCAGAGCTAAGAGCTGTGCGGCTGCTACAGTAAGCAGCCCACTGGGAACACAAACCACAGCATTGCATAATGCCTCCTACCAAAACAAGAAAGAAAAGTGAGCTTGCTTCTATATTTTAGTGTGCGCTCTTGATCACTGAAATCTCACTCCATTAGTGCTATCTGAAGTTGATGTATCCCAATTATCATAATAAGATCAGCTTGGTCCCACACTCCATAGGACTCCAAACTCTCTCACTGCCACAAAATGATCAAAAGGACTTTGTGAACTTGCCTCAGAGTCCCAGCTGTGGGCAGATTTGTTCAGTGGAAAAAGAAAAAAGAAACTTTAATTGATTATGATGCATTTCTTTGTCTTGTACTTTTGGGTTCATGCTGCAAGAAGTGAACAAACAGCACAGATGCGATAGGTTGTTGTATCATGGCCAGAGTTTGTCTGAAACATGGCTGCAGCGCTGTTAAAGGCTGTCTTTCTGTATGCAGTGTTGGCAGTAGGCTCAACAGGTCCAGATGTGTCTGCTGCTCATCATCCATCTCCATCTTCGCTTTATTAAATCCTAAATATTGTCAAGTGATGGAATGACTGCTGCACTTCAATCCAAAAATCCCTTTTCTCTGCTGCCACCATGTCACACTGCACACACACACTGTGTTTGACATTTATGCATTATATGTTTATCAGTCTCTAATGAAACACTGACAAGTTCCCTGCACAAGGGAGGCTGTGTTCCATTAATAGTCCTTAACGAACCTTGGGCATTCACAAAAAGACCGGTCCTATTGCAGCTGACAGCAGTGGGGCCCTCAGCCTCGGCCCCCTGGAGAGTGAAGATATTAAACGTTAGCAACGTCTGCACTCCCTCCTTCAATCTTTTTCTCTCACTCCTCCCACTCCTCCTCCTCTTCTCTCTCTTTTTGCATGCATCTATCTCCCTTGGAAGTATAAGGTGTCTCATTCCATTTCTTCATCCACACGTTACTTGACCACGGTGTTTAGCACTGTGCCTGACAAAGAGAATTGTGTCAGTTAATTTGTCAGGGACCATTTGTGATTGATTTCTTCATCTAGGCCTCAACAAATGTTTGTACTGTGATGAGTCCCCTGAATCATAATTTACTCTTAGTGCAAATTACACTCCAACCTCTAATGATACATATTCACACCAACATGTATGGACAGTAAGACAAACTGGGACAGGTGCTTTATATAAGTGGATTTGCAAGTTTTTCACACCGGATTAATAGGTTGTGCACTTTCATCAGAAACAGTGGTTTGGCCTTTGTTTGGTGTCGTTGTAAGAAATGGAATATATCATGATTGTGAGCATGAAATAACGTCTTCAAGGAAAATATTGGTTGGCATGAGTTCACTAAACATGAATCATCAACCTTAACTCTTACATTAGATTCAAGAAAGTTTATTGAGATTGCAAATTAATAGAGATTTAAAAAACATATTAACAATTTAGATTTTTTTGGCATTTAAGAGATATTTGTTAGACTGATATTTCTCCCTCAAAATGAAATAAGAAGTATCTCGGGAGAGAACAGGATTTAAAAAAAAATACATGCTTTAGCATTCATGCCAGGCCACTAGGTGGCGATAAATAAAATACAACAAAGATAAAGGAAGTGGAGTGAGCATGGGATTTTTCCAAAATGATTGCCAAAAAAACTAATAAAAAAACTACAAAGTTGACCTTTTCCTCTTAATAAATAACCTTTTCAGCACACAGCCAAAATCCTTTCACAACAGGATCAAGACAAATATTGTTAGAAGTGAGAAAAAATGAGAAAAAAATGAGATTTTGTTGGTTTATAGCATGCGCGTGATACATGAAGATACATGATTTTCCCCAAAATCTCCTTATTTAAAGTACACACCACCCGTCAGCCCAGCATAGATAAAATATAAAGTCATTTTTAATGTTTATTATTATTAGTCTATTAAGGTTTATTGTTTGAACTTGATTTTTTTATGTTATATTTTCATGTATCATGCAAGAATTCCTTAGACAATGACACATTTTCATGTTGATATGCACTTATTTTCACACAAAAAACCCACAATAATATATTCTTTATTTTATGAAAATATAACAACATATTTTATAAATATAAAAACAGTGAAAAGATAAACATATTGTTTGAACAATAAACCATCATGTTTAAGAATTCCATCTTGTTTCTTCTGGTGTTGCAACAATGTAGTTCTGTCAAAATGTATTAAAAGAAAAGTTATTTAAAATCTTCACTTTGGAAAGTCGATCTGAAAATGTGTGTTTTCCCACAGAACTCCCATCTGAATGTGATGAAAAGTGCTGCAGAAAAAGTTTATTTAAAAAAGAAGCTGCACATTAATTAACCCAAATTAGCCAAAATATTATTTGTCTTCTGGCGTCCGTCAGGTGTTAGAAAATCAATTTTAAAACAGAATACAACATTATAACAGCACAATAAACATTAAACAAGTCAAAATGTGTAAAAAAAAAAGAAAGAGGAAGAAGCCAACCAATCGCCAAACAATTAAACATCCAATAAACAAAGTGCAATAATGAGAAAACACTGACAGGTGGCCGCAGACAGCAAATGACTGCAGGGCTGAATAACCTCAGTTCTGTTTGTGGAACCTGGAACTCAGTTCCATTCAGTCCAGCTTAAAGGTGAGATACCCGATTTCAGATTGCCTAGCTTAGAATGTCAACAAACGTAAACTCTCGCCCCTCCTGTCGGGTAGAATTCCTAAGCCACGCCCCCCCAGGTTAGGAAACACACGTAGCCCCAGAAGACGACCGAGTGCAAGACACTGGTCGGCATTTCATTCAAACACCGTAACATGACGGAATCACCGGTAAGTGAAAACAATATAACAACAAACAACTGACATTAATTGTTACTTTGTCCTGAACCTGACGTGGAACCAGCCGGCGGCTGTTTCTCCTGCTGTGACATGTTAGAGCGGTGAACACTCCCAGCAGTGGTGTGCTGCCGTAATATGTCTCAGTTTTTTAGGAGCACAGAAACCAAATAAATACAGAAGTCCGTATGACTGGAGAGACTGTCCAATCATTCCTTTTGGACCGAACCATTTGATTGGTTGATGTTTTTATACAAATACGGGAGAACCACTTAATTATTATTATTTATTTTTTTTAGTCATCACAACATATTTTTCTCCATGCTGTGTTAAAACGTTTTTAATGGGCATGAAAAAAAATATGTTAAACTAATTTGTTATGCAAATTAAGTATAGCAGCTTTAAAACACCAGCTGGACTAAATAACTTGGAATAAATGTCTCTGTGACAGAGACGGTTGGTCCTGGAAGCTTCAGACAGTCACATGGATTCATCGTCAACAAGCTCAGCAGATGATAGATTGGATATATTTAGCCTAGATGATACCTGTGTATCATTCTGTGTACCTGATCATGTTAATGTAAAGAACCCAACCTTCCCTGAAGTCCAACCACAGAACATGTTGTCACAAACCTTTTATTTGTTTTAAACAGCTTTTATTATGGTAGATATAATTACTCTCACCTTTATTATACTTCCTTGGAAACTGGTTTAATGAAAACGGACCCACATCCTCCTTTTATAACACATGAACTGTATGGAATACGAGTTATCAACCGATTTTTCTCTTTAATAGATGCATTTCCCTCAAGATACCTGTGAACTCTTTATTAAGATGTGACAAAACGTTTGGTCTCACTAGAAATAATGGTCTGTAACATCCTCCAAAGTGATTCACAGTTTATTTGCAAGTCCGTCGACGTGTTAAACAAGGAGCTTATGGGCGCATCACACATATGGATAATTTTAAGCAGATGCATCTGGCGTGGCTACCATGTCGTGATTAGTTTTCAAAGCATTTGTGAGTGTGTAAACCGTTGGCGACACGGATGAAATATAGCCTAGGTTCACAGGGAGTGCACGGAGAAGAAATGTTCCCCCATCTGTAATACACTGTGTAGCCTAATATCAGCTCCTTTTCTCTGATATTGCAGTGAGATATCGATCTGGTAAAATTGTCCCATATTGGAGCTGTCTGTTGTGATATTCATCATGCTGTCACCTCTCCCCAGCACCTACGCGTTATTAGAAACCCGGGTTTGAAGAGGTTGAAGGGTTTTAGTCTCAGAGATGTAGCAAACAATTCATCATGAGCCAGACAGAGAAAGAGAGGAGAGAAAAGAATTCAGGTGAGCTGAAGCTCAGCTAAGATTTATGTCTAGTCAAGCTGCGTATTAAGAATTATATCATCAAGCACAAGCACACCAGCAGCTTCACTGCTATCTGCTGAGTGGGCCTATTTGCTTTCCTGCCAGCCTTAAATGGAGTTTTTACCTTTTGAGAGAAATCAGTTTCTCCCACAGAGTCTCACCCAAACAATTTTCTGTATTTTATTTTTTGAAAAAGGCAGCTTGTCTTGTGCAGCTATCATGTGTTTACTGACACTTTATTTTGCTCTTTGTGCCAATCACTGAGTAGACATAAAGCTTGTAACTGCCACCTTGAAGTCTGGCCTGTTTCAGGGCGGGACTCTTATTTGAGTTCTTGTTATTTCCTCTCTCTCTCCTTCTCTCTCTCTTTCTGTTGGCACTCAGAGATTCTTCCGGAAGGATCAGAGAGATGTACACAAGACGGAATCCAATTCTTCCGTGTCTCGTCGAGGAGTCGGGCTTTGATTTGTCTTTAACTCGGTACAAATGCTCGTCTGGGAATGTGCAGGCTGGGGGCTCCCTCAGAAGTTGTTTCTCTCTCCTTACTTCTCTCTCTTTCTCTCTCTCTTGATCACACACACACGCTGCTTGGTTAACCGTGACGTTATTGTTGTAAGAAATAAAGAATTTTAAAGCGCAGCTGGCCAGATTGATCAGGGCTCGTGTTGGAGTGAACTTGTGTGGTTGCGAGCGGAGCTGCACAAACAGGCCTGCTCATATCTAAATATGCAAACACTCTCCCAGCAGCCGGCACTCGGGGGAGCAGACACTTCCACTTCTGTTGGGGTAAATGGCAAGAAACAGACCCGAGCCCTAACCTTTGCATGTATACAGAGAGAAAGAGAGAGAAGGAGGACAGGAACTCTTCCAGATTATGTAAACATTCCCTTTCCTCCCAAGATCATTTCAGGATTTTCCAAAGTATTTACATTTAATTAGTTACTGAAAAAAAGAGAAAACCTTGGAAAAAAACAAGTAAACAGTAGATAATTTTTGTTGAATGTTTCACACAGGATTGCAATCCTCAGTGCAATTAATGCTAATCACCGCGCTCTTCCTGTTTTGCTTGAACTTGGGAGTGTTTCTGAGCTGCTTTTTTCCTTCTTTTTCTCTGCACTCTCTTCCTCCTCCATCTCTGCTGTTAGTCCCTCCTCGTGTTATGATTACATCACCCTTTTGTGTCTTTTGTGTCCATTTGGACCTGAAATTAATCACATCCGACAATCTGTTGGTGCTATTCCCACAGTTCAGGCACTTCAGAAAAAAAACGATATGTTCATAGAGAGGAAGGGAAACCGAGTGAGAGGGAACGGATCAAGCACGTTCAACGTTCTTACCGTTTGTAGAGTACAGTAAATTAATTGCTTATCGGTTTTTGATTTTGGAGTCATTTAGAGTCGAATAGAGTCATAATTTTCACCGACATTGTTCTTTGGGGTTTGTTAATTGTCGCCCCACTGGCAGAATTAAAAGCAAATTAAAAGCCTTAACTGTTGACTCTATCTGAAGTCACTCTCCACAACAATTTCACAAAACAATAGGGAGGATTAATGAAAATGCAGCTTGATTTCTGCTCTCCAAAGCTTTTGCTATGGGGGGAACCAATTAACTACCCTTCAGGATGACTTTCACTTCTAACTGCCGGTCTGTTCCGCTGCCAGAAAGCGGGATTAATTCTCAATTAATCCCTACACCAGAACAACTCTGCCTTTGTCTGCTGGGGGAGGACATGAGCGTACAACACTGAGGTTTACCCCAAGCCTGTTTGCTGGAGGAACTCCACCCCTCCTAAGATTGATACACCCTGTAGACCGGCTCTTCTCAAGCTGAAAATAAGAGCCATTAAAAGGGAATGGTTGACAATGATTTTTGTTTTAGGATTTTGGGCTTTATTAGCCATGCATATTAATGAGTCAATTAATTCCATTCGTCCTCGCAAGTGGTCTGTTTGTTTTTGCGCCTGACCTTTTTATCTTAGATGCGTTCACGCTCCGCTTGGTTTAAGCACTTACTCCATACTGGGTTTCCCATAGCCTCGTGTCCAAAAGGGAGTTTTTTTTTTTTATGTGTTTAGCTTCTTCTTCCCCCCTCTTTTGTTTTTTTTTTTTTTTTTTTTTTTT
>SSNP01000027.1:5098961-5125934 GCA_006937955.1 Pachypanchax playfairii
TTTTTTTTTTTTTTTTTTTTTTTTTCTTTGCCACTCTCATCCATCCACCCTCCCCCCTTTATCTTTTTATTTTTCTTATCCTTTCTTCTCCTTTCAGAATGCCTGCTGGATGTATTCTTTAAATGTGGCAGGAAATATTCTATTATAGGATGCAGAATATTTGCCTGATGGGATTTGCAATAAAATTACTGCAGTTCTCTTCCATTAGGATCTCTAAAACCCCTCGATCTAATTTATGATTACCCTGGCAAAAAATAAATAAATAAATAAAATAAAGAAAGGGGGAAAAAAAGACACGTTATATACAGAAAGACTAAAACAGCCCTGGCGCACATTTAGCCTGTCCTGCTTTCAAAGTTAGTTGGGAGGACAGGAGAAATAATTGAAAAGTGCAGCTGGACTGTGTACAATCTTGTAAGGGATGCCTAGAAAATGAGATTAATCAGTGCACAGACATTGTGGGGAAAAGTTTGCAGTGAATGCCTGACAGTTGTGCTCTTTCTCTCATTTCAAATGTTGGCAGGCTAGCAGGCAGCTCCAAGGGAAATGCGCTCCTTTCATACTTGAGTAATTGATGAATTGTATGCAATATGCAAATGAGAATCCATAAATCTTATGAATGACAGCTTAATTTATGTGAGCCTTAATGAATGCAGGATTAGATTTTAATTAAATATCCTCAAAGGCACCCTGACTGGGTAAGTTTTTAAAGCCTTGTTTTGAAGACTTGTTTCATATGCATCGCAGTTCATGAAAAAAAAAAGAGAGAGAGAGAGCGAGAGATCAGTGCGAGTGGCTTAGATGAAATTTCCTCGCAGTTTCAAGATAAGACCTGCTCTGTTTTGCTAACCAAAGGCACTTGCAATTAATAAATACTGGAGCAAAATCATATCTACCAATCTCATTTAAGCTTTCCTGGAACTGCTCATTCTCATACATTTGATTAACTGCATTTACTTGAAGCACTATCTGATTTCTAACATTTGGTACAGTATCTTTTTAATTAAGAGAATCATCCATTAGGCATGGAAAAGTCAACCAATTAGGCTTTCCTCATCAGCTCCCGTGATGTGGGAAGTCTGCTTACTCATTATCAGACTCTGTTGATGTGATATTAAACAATCTCTGACTCTGTAGTTATGGGACATACAATTATGAAATCAGCTTTTAACATTAATGATGCATGGGAATAATCAGCAATTTATCGTGTTTTAGATCTTTTATAGATTCTATTTCACAGCTGAGAGGCTTCAAACGCCTCTAATGTAACGTGATTATGAGACAAGGTTTCTTGCAGCTACTGTTTGAACAGATTGCTCCTGAAGCCGGGCGTACTTTGATGACACAGTTGGAGAGAGTTTGACACCAGCTCGAAGTTCCTGTGTAGCATCAGACCCATGGTTGGTCTTGACCCAGCATGGTTCTGAGCCCTGACAAAGGCACCAGGAAGGCACCGACTCTCCCAACTAAACTGCTGATCTCATCCCTGCACATTAGTCCACCCAGGGATCAGAGAACAGACAGTAGTTTAAGAGGGGGGGGTTTAGAGGGATTGATGCTAACTCTCTCCCGTCTTTGATTTCACACCATTTGATCTGTGATATATTGTTCCGTAACAAAGGTTCACAGTTTGCTTGCGGATGCAGCTGTTCCTAACCCTAATAAATAAAAGTGTGTTTTTCCTTTCTCTCCCCCCGCACTCCCAAACTCGCTGTAATCTGGCTATCTAGATCAGATAAGTGCGATGTGGCTACCTGTGTGAGGCAGTGTTTGACAGGTGCAAGGGGAAACTGATTGAGATAATCCAAGAATAGGTTCAATGCAAATACAGATACAAGATCAGGGGGAAGGATAGATGGATGCATGAAAAAGATGGATGAGTGAATTCATTCTCATGTATCACACTGTGACTGAGATTATGATCATCACAACGAATAGACTGTCAAGGTCAGACGGAAATATAAATCACCTTTTTTTCACTGTTTTGTGATAGAATACGTATATTTTGATCTTTGCGTGTTAGAAACAATCAAAGTTTTTTGTATTTTTTGTCATGTTTTGTAGTTTTATTCTCAGTCATGCGTGTTTGTTTTGATTCCTGTTCCCATGGGCAGTTTTTGCCAATAACCCTTTTAAAACCCAAATATTCACAATAACTTGGTTCCGCACGGCCACGTAAATAACCCAAATATGCTCATAACCGGGTTTTTAAAAACCCGGATTTTACCCCTGAGGTGACCCTTTTCTAACCTGAATATTTAGTCGTATAAACGCGTATCGGCATAACCCCATCAAAACGGGTGTTCTGCACATGCGCTCTTTTGTAAGGAGTCTTGGCCATACAGGAAGACGAATTGGAAATGACGCATATTGTGTCTTGAAGTAGTCCGTACGTCATGACGCTACTCCAACATCCGCGTTTAAATCAGATTATTACAAGTTTCATGTATACAGGGGTAACTCTCTCTACTTATTCATGTAAACAGGTTATTCTGAACATTTCAGAAACCTGAATACTGGCCTTAACCTGATCATAACCCAAATATTGGCTGCATGTAAACGTAGTCAGTGTTTCCCTTCAGCTCTTAGATTCACAGCCTGTCACACCTGCATTTCATTTATTTCTCACCCAGCTGTATTCATTCTGTAATTACTGTCCCTACAGTTTATTAGATTTTGGTTTTTCAGTCACTTTCTAAGAATTTTTTTGGGTTTGTTGCCTCATTTTCAGAGTTTTTGTGCCCCGTCAGCCTTTTATTTTTTACTAATCAAATTTAATTTATAGGTTATTTCTGTACAACTTGGGTCCATCTGCTCATTATTAAAATATGAGCTATATCTCTATTTGTACAACTAATAATCACTTTTAATAATTACTCATTTTATTTATTATTTGAATTTCTTTTTTAAATTTAAAATAGCCAAAAAAAAACCAAACAAAAAAACAATATTTTGTTGTAATTGAAAAAATATTGTGTTCATTATTACATTGTTTTAATGGTCTTAAAATATGTTTCACATTTAAAAAAAAAACTTTTCTTGTCTATTGTCAATTGAACAACAATTCAACAACAAGTTCAAACAAACATACGTTCCACTAACATGAACGGATTTGAAAGAATGTTTTTTCATCATAATAAATATTTTACGGTCACAAAAATGATTCTGTAAAATATATGTTGGTCAAACTGAGGTGTTCATATGGCTCGATTTTATTTCTGCTCAGATGACAGAAACACTTGTGTTGTACAGCTGCTGTACTAGAAGAAGCTACATCTTCAACAACCTGAGAAAACAAATTATGTGTAAAATGTAAAATATGTAAATGATTAATAAAATACTAACTGGTATCTTATCTTTAAGCTTGAAGGGGCAGTGATGTTGCATGTGCTCCTGTAATTGCTGACATTTCTCTTATATCTGTCAAAACTGATCTTACAGCAGCTGATTAGTTTGGAAGCCAGAGAGCAAAGACCTCATGCTAATCAGATAATAATTAATTGGACATATATGTTATCTCAGATTCACACTAGGAAATTTGTGCTTTTAATTTTCACTCTACATTCTAATTACGGGATGATTTTTTTTTTACTAAAACTTGCATTTTGTGTTTTTAAAAGCAAAAACAAAACACCGCTGAGCTCGTCTGTTAAGTTTGTGTTTGCATTTAACGTTAAAGCATTTAATCTTTCCCTTTCAATCAAAGCTGTTATCTCACATATGGGGGTTTTAAATGAGCAGAAAAACACCACTGACATGTTATCCCTGTCTTTCACAAACATAGTTAACCTCTTGGGGAGTCGTGTGCATATTTTTAACACCTTTGATTGAAGCAAATAAAAAGAAGAAACTAGGAGCTCAGCATATTTAGGCCCCTAATGGTCTGAGCCGGGAGGGGGGTGGTTTGCACATCTGAAATTCTGCCTGACCTGCCACTTAAAAGGTAAGAAGCTGCTTTGTTTTATCAATAAGACCTTGTTTTCATGGCTGGTCACCACCCCGGCAAACCAATCAATGGGGCATGCGCTGCTATCGCGGTGAGAGAAATGAAAAATAAACCCCAGATAATCCTTCAGTTAAAAGGTTACTCAGGGCGTTAAAAGCTATTTTGTTAATTTATTTACTCTCTGCACCAGAGAGATAAAGAAAAGGGAACAATTAGGGAATTCTAGGTGAGAGATTTTAAAAGGGCAATGACATTGGGTTAATATTTTATAAGGTCTGATTGGCGGAGACCTAAGGAGGCCCTTTGTTTACCAAAGCCCCAGACGAATGATTCACTCGCTTGTTTTGGCCAGCTGGGCGGAAATGGAATAAATATCTTCATCCTTACCTTTTAGAAACATCAAACAAAAAGCTGTGATTAAAGGTTAATGGCTCAATCTGAACCAGCTGGAAATAATATTATGCTTTTTTCTTTGCAAATTGGAAACACAATGGACATTATCAGGTTGAATTCCTATAGATAGACGGAAAGATGGAAAGAGCAGATGATTTTTTTTTGTAACTAAATCCACTAAGAGTGTGCTCACTTGGGCTAAACATTACATTTGTGGTTTCAATTGATTTATAACAGATCATAATCACTGCATTAACGGCGCGCAGGGTAATAAGATCTCAGTCACTGCTTCCGTCATCAAAAAAAAGTCGGATGATGAAGTTGTCAGAATTTGCCACGAGATCCAAACTATCCTGATCTTGAATGTGATATCTATACCTCTTATTATTCCTTTTGCATTGTGTCGGCTTCCTGTAAACGGGGTGAGAACGTGAATTTAATTATTGTCCTTTTATTGCATTGTAGAGCTGAAACCAGACTCGTGTGGAGTGTATTGTTGGGCCCCGTGTAATCTGATTGCCCACACTGCGTAGTGAGTTGGATAGTATCAGGTTCCAGCCGACTCTGCTGGGTCAACACACGGCCGGCCCATTAAATGAAGTCTGGTTCAGGGAAAGTTCAGCACTATTTTCTTTTCACCATGGCTGCAAAACAAGAAGGAGAGAATAGATCTGTAACATATTTGTGGCCCCGGCTCAAAGCTGGTGGGGCCTGTTTTGTTTGTCTTAATAGAAACCAGAAATATGAGGGGCCTGACTGCCTTTAGTATCAAGATAAATAAAACATGAAACAAATGTCTTTCACTAGTGATCTCCTGAACAGAAATATTACTGTCCAAACAACAGAAAATACAGAAGTTCTTATTTGCTCAAACATTTACAGCCAGGAAAGAAAGCAGATGAAAAAGTGCCAAAGGTACCGAATTTCCAATCATAAATCCAGTTGCGTCATCTTTTTCTACAATAATGCCCTAGTTTGGAGCTGTTTCTGTGCCAGGCTATTTAGGGAATCAGCATCTGCTGCTTGATAAATAGCCTGGCTTTGTGTTTTAGGCCAGGTTAAGTTTCTCTCTGGACCCAGCTTATGAAGCCGGGATCATTTGGACCATCGCAGATCTATTTGGATGCTAGCATGCATACCTTATCTATGGTGTTTCAGCTCACATATGATGAAGGAACAAAATACATAAGTACACAAGATTAAATATATATTTAGAACCATATATAATGAGAACCAAATAAGGAAATTTGCTGTGGAACCTGAATCGTATGCTATTTTTACAGATTCCGACAGCAGCTCAGCCGTGAGGGAAGGAGTCAGTAATATTCTTTCTGAGAGCCCTTCCTGTTGCTCTGAGGTTCCTCTGTTCAAAGCGTTTCACTTGCTGTATTGCTTTCATGGCTGGTTAGTGTTATTTGTTTGGAGAAAGCAGCTGAAATGCTATCCCTTTAAACACACAGACATCTTCTACTCCAGCCTATCTAAACATTACCTATACTTAACTGGGCTTTTGTGCTGCGGGTTCACATCCTTTGACATGATCTAAGGGTGATGTGACATTTCTTTGTCCATTTGAGAGCATTTTTTTTAGGCTTTTGGTATTGTTAGTAAAAAGGCTTTTACCCATCATATACCCTCTATTGAGGTCTTTCATAAATAATTCAGTCAGAGTACAAGTGAAAGTGATGACAGCAAAACTGTCTGCAATCTCACCCTCTCATAAGATCAAAGAGGTTCTTCTATAGAAATCGGAATAACATTTCCAGACCTTTTTAGGTTGACTGGGCATTTGTTTCTTTTCTCTTCTCCTCCTCCTCCTCTCTGTGCCTCTTTTTGCCGTCCTAACTTTCTGTCGTTCGCTCTCCCTTTGGGTAAATTCTCCAGTCTCTCGTGTTTTCCCTTCCAAAGGGACACAGTTTGGTGAAAGTCCGCTTTTAGTCCTAAAATCTCCGGAGCTGCTATATGAGAGCGTCAGCACATTCAGACAGAGTGAGTGCACTCTATTAGCAGTAGTGAGGTAAATAAACCTCAGAAGACATGGCTGAATAAATTCAACTGCTAAGGCCGCTGCAACTCTTCCCCGATACTGCCTTTGGGAAATGTAGTGAAATGCACTGTAACACAAACAGCCTCATACTGTTAACTGGTTAATAAAGTCTTTACAGACACACGCTGCTGCAGCTTGTTCAAAGGAATCAGTGTGATTATGTCAACGTTTGTTTTTAATATGCATAGAGTGAATAAGTACAACTCATTTAACAATCCTACTTTCATTTGAAACTGAAACAATCAAATATGTTTTTTTAATTGTTATTCATCCTAATTATGATAATATTAATGAACCCTTCAAATTAGGACAAAAATGATGGTTACACTTGAAAAGATTTAAATAATTTGACAAAGGTGTTCCTGTAACTAGTATCACAGGTGTCTTCAGTCTTGTAATCAGTCAGTCTGCCTGTTAGAGTTCAGCACTGTGCTGTCTGATATCATGTTGAGCACAACACTGAACATGGACCACAGAGAGCTGAGGACAGAAATGTCTCAGGAGCTTAGAAAGAGAAACATATTAAAGTTAAAGTTTGTAAGACCATCTCTAAGTGAGTTGATGTTCCTGTGACTACAGTTCAAAGTCCAGCCGATCCATCTGGGTGTGACTGAAAGAGAAAATGGACAAAATGAAGAGAGGAATAATACAAATGGCAACCAAAGCTCTGAGAAATGGTGAACAGCCGCCGGCTGGTTCCGTGTCAGGTTCAGGACAAAGTAATAATTAATGTCAGTTGTTCGTTGTTATATTATTTTCACTTACCGGCGATTCCACCATGTTACGGTACTTGAATGAACTGCGGACCAGTGTCTTGCATTCGGTCGTCTTCTGGGGCTATGCGTGTTTCCAAACCTGGGGGGCGTGGCTTAGGAATTCTATGCGACGGGAGTGGCTGAGAGTTCTGTAACTTTGTTAACAGTCTAAGCTTGGCAACTTGAAATTAGGTATATCTGCTTTAATGACAAATGAGGACACGAGGACAGTACTGTTGAAAACAATCCGCAGACCGGCTGAACTGGAATCTGGCAAAATGCAGATTAACAAGCCTCAAAACTGCTGGGAGGTGTTTTGGACAGACAGATGACACAAAACTGGAGCTTTTTGACTATTTAAATACCTTCAAACACGATAAACAATGTTGTAACTATATATTTTTTCCAAATAAAATGTTACATTTGTGAGTGTAACCATGGTAGCAGACCGTCCTACCACTTTGCCCTGCGTCGCCTAGAGAAATGAGACCCTTCCTGGCCCTTGGTGAGATTTTACGAGTAAGGCTAAGTGTTGTTGACAGCAGGCCAGAGAAAGTGTTAAAGCAGCTTTTAGTTCAAAGCCCCCTTCAGACAGTCGTTCACCAAAATACTAGTTCCTATGAATATACATGTGACATACACTCACCGGCCACTTTATTAGGTACACCATGCTAGTAACGGGTTGGACCCCCTTTTGCCTTCAGAACTGCCTCAATTCTTCGTGGCATAGATTCAACAAGGTGCTGGAAGCATTCCTCAGAGAGTTTGGTCCATATTGACATGATGGCATCACACAGTTGGCGCAGATTTGTCAGCTGCACATCCATGATGCGAATCTCCCGTTCCACCACATCCCAAAGATGCTCTATTGGATTGAGATCTGGTGACTGTGGAGGCCATTTGAGTACAGTGAACTCATTGTCATGTTCAAGAAACCAGTCCGAGATGATTCCAGCTTTATGACATGGCGCATTATCCTGCTGAAAGTAGCCATCAGAAGCTGGGTACATTGTGGTCATAAAGGGATGGACATGGTCAGCAACAATACTCAGGTAGGCTGTGGCGTTGTAACGATGCTCAATTGGTACCAAGGGGCCCAAAGAGTGCCAAGAAAATATTCCCCACACCATTACACCACCACCACCAGCCTGAACCGTTGATACAAGGCAGGATGGATCCATGCTTTCATGTTGTTGACGCCAAATTCTGACCCTACCATCCGAATGTCGCAGCAGAAATCGAGACTCATCAGACCAGGCAACGTTTTTCCAATCTTCTATTGTCCAATTTCGATGAGCTTGTGCAAATTGTAGCCTCGGTTTCCTGTTCTTAGCTGAAAGGAGTGGCACCCGGCGTGGTCTTCTGCTGCTGTAGCCCATCTGCCTCAAAGTTCGACGTACTGTGCGTTCAGAGATGCTCTTCTGCCTACCTTGGTTGTAACGAGTGGTTATTTGAGTCACTGTTGCCTTTCTATCAGCTCGAACCAGTCTGGCCATTCTCCTCTGACCTCTGGCATCAACAAGGCATTTCCGCCCACAGAACTGCCGCTCACTGGATATTTTTTCTTTTTCGGACCATTCTCTGTAAACCCTAGAGATGGTTGTGCGTGAAAATCCCAGTAGATCAGCAGTTTCTGAAATACTCAGACCAGCCATTCTGGCACCAACAACCATGCCACGTTCAAAGTCACTCAAATCACCTTTCTTCCCCATACTGATGCTCGGTTTGAACTGCAGGAGATTGTCTTGACCATGTGTACATGCCTAAATGCACTGAGTTGCCGCCATGTGATTGGCTGATTAGAAATTAAGTGTTAACGAGCAGTTGGACAGGTGTACCTAATAAAGTGGCCGGTGAGTGTACATCCTGAGCATCTCATGTAGAAGCTGAATTCTTTGCGAGGAGAGATCACAGGATGGACTCTAACCTGGGTTATTTGTTGCATGTTGGACTTCTCAGTCTGTCTTTCACAGCATCCATAAAAGAAATAAACACAACTATTAACTCGTGTTGTTTGTCCAGTTTTACAGTTTACATCAAATCAGAGAAATGTGGTTGTACCATAAGGATTTAACTCATTTTGTAAGAGATTTTTTTTATCCTGATGTAGCTTGAAATGGACTACTGTGTGAAATAATGTATGAAGCCAATATGTCACCTATGTCAAGTCACCATAATTCATCTTCGGCTGAGACAAGCAGCTCCTGCTTCATGAAGAATATGCCTCTCCAGAATCTCGACCCATTACACGCTCATTGTGTTTTTCTTTTTTACCCTATAGGCTTTTCTTTGTAACTATAAGCCAGCAAAGTAGGTATTGATTGAAACTCGAAGCTGTATTAATAAGCGAATGAGTAAGATGTGTAGAGAGTCAAGGGTGTATCTGCTTTGAAGGCCTTTTCTCCTCCACAGTAAGGTGGCACAGTCATTTATCACGGCTGGATCTGTGCCCCTCGTTTGGTGTAATAAAACTCCCCCATCAGAACCGTCCAACAGGTCTGAATCACTCTGTCACACCACCTTCCAGCTAAGGCACGCATTAAATCAAGCAAGCAGAACATTTCCTAAGGCAGCCATTGCCTTTTAATTTCCTGAAGAACCTTAAAATATCATTCATTACCAGAACTACACATATTTGGTTTTTAAAAGTCTCATAAATCAATAGTGGCCTGACTGCAATAATTATAACAAGTTAACATGTAATTTCCAGGCCGAGGGCCGAGTGCTGGATTTTAGCATATGCAAACGAGGCAATTCAAATAGTGTAGGGATATTAATACGGAGGAGCAGGTAACGAGGTGCAGGTTATGAATTATGCATCAAAAAGTGGTTGATCTTCAATAAAGGAAATGAATTCACCGTGTAATCTAATTAGTTATGGAAGTCTATTATGTTGAGCTGCAGAAAGCAACTGTCCTTGAAAAGAAATTTATTTACAGTACATGTTAGCTTTTTGGAATGGAATTGCATTCTGCGGAGCTCCAAATGTTAACACTCCCCCGCCGCCACCGCTGCCCCCCCCCCCCTTCCTCTTGCTACTCTCCTCTTTATCTCTCAACCCTTTTTTCCTCTTCCTCTGCAGCTCCAGACCTGGGCGGCCTCCGAAGAGAACCCAGAGTGTGACATCACCAGAGAACCCCCACATCATGCCCCACTCGGTCCCTGGACTCATGTCCCCTGGTATGATCCCTCCCACAGGTATGATTCGGACTCGGTTGCTGTAATTCACTCCATCTTGTTTGTTGTTTTTTTTTCTTTTTTCTCTCTCACACACACACTGATTCTTCCTACGAGTGGCCTCCCTGCAGCTTGTCCTCGAAATGGCAACCAGTCCAAAGTGACACATGCGCTCAGCCACCAGACACCAGCCTCTCACTCGTTTACCAAAAACAGATCCTCTGCTCAGCCTCCCCCTTCCCCCCTCCCTCTGGAAATCAAAGGGGGGGGGGAGAATAAATTGGACTGGAGAGATCTTTTCTCTCAGATTATTCCAGTAGATGTTACGTTTTGCCTTGAGTGCATTCTAATTAGTGCGATTAAATCCACTCCACTGGTAATATGGACATAGGCAGTGGAGATGCTAAAGCGAGCTTATCGCCACGAGAATCAACAACAAGCGTTTGTGCCCTAACTTAGCCTCTGGGCCAAGTCTTATTGCAACTAATGCTTTTGTTCTATTTGTGGCTGGTTTTCTTTGATGCTGGTGGCTCTAAGTGCTCAGATTTGCATATTTTTCCTTTCTTTTTGATATGTATTTAATGATTTTTGCAATCCAAAGCAGCTCTTAGAATGCTTGTTTGTTGTACAATAGACACTGCACCAACTGCAGATTCCCCTCTTCAATATCCGTGTTTTAATTATCTTAACAGGCACATTCTACTTACATCTTTTAAAAAAGGGATCTTTTTCAATTTATTAGACAACAAAGCAGCAACTATGGGAACAATATTAGACGCAGGTGGATCCATGTGTTTTAATATGACTGAGGCTCAAACCCTGGCTCGTGCTTTGAACTTCTGCAGCGGGGTGAGGTCGCCGGCTATCTGTTCTGTACTATTAAAGGCAAACTTAAAGGCCGAAGTGAAAACAGAAGGAGAACAATGATGAGAAAGACGTGTTATTTAGTAGAACATAAAGCAACAGAAAAGCCTTTTGATATCATCCCCCTTTAAGCCCAGAGGGACTCTGTGATCTTGACATTTAGTCGGGGTGTTCGGTGGACAGAGATAAAGTAATTGAGTTTTTTTCGGGGGGTCTTCTTCATAACTTCCTTAAGCTTCCTAACTGTGTTGAAACAGAACATTTTCAGAGCTTTTCTGAGTCAAGATCAAACAAGTGATTATTCAGATGAAATCATTAAGCATTAAACATCAATAAAGTTTTTGACAGATTGGTAATTAAGTGTAATTGACCACACATAAGTTAACATCTAATTAATCTTCTTGTCGTGTCCAAATATTTTGACTGATGATTAAAAAAGACACAGAGAAACTGTTTTAAATAGTAATAATATCCTGTTGTGTCACAGTAGTTTGTGTTTCTGTGTCTGCTTGCCCGTGCAGGAGGAAAGTAAAACCTCCTTCATCCTTTAAAACTCCACAACAACGACGCTGGAGTGAGTTTGTTCTGCAAAAGAAGAAACTGTTTTCAAGAATGTAAAAGAAGGAAATTAAAAGTCTCGGCCCCAGTCATAGTTCTACAGGCGGATCTGTTTGTGTAGCTAAGGACCCCCCCCCCAAAAAAAAAGACCACTGGACTTTTGTTTCTACTTGAAAACGTTTCACTTTTCATCTGAAAACAACAAAGTATTTAGTTCTGATCAGGGTTCAGGAGTTCCAGACTTAATTGAGTCACGAGACCGCCCCCCCCCCGAGAGCGTGGTTGAGTTGTTCCCCTTCGTTGTCACTCCTCCTTCAAACCATCAACATGTGGACAACACCGTCTTCCATCTGATTCCAGTTCCTGCATAAATTGAAAGTTTTTCCCCTTTTTCCAAATTCTAATCAGTGATTTTTTTATTTGTTTTTTTTTTTGGTGGGGTGTTGGGTATGAGTCCCAGTCAGATCGGATCAGTGCTTACATGAAACACAGTGGAAAGATATCTCCTTCGCACTCAACAGGACTAAAGCGAGTGAATGTGAAACACATTGTTAACATATGTATCTCTGCCCTTGACACCAGTTCCATTTAAAAGACGCCCTGATATGCTCAGTTTTCCACTTAAGGAAGTACCTCTCATATGTTGTGAAAGCTCCCGAGCGTCTGATGCCTGCTTTCATGCCCCCCCCCCAGGGTAGATGTGTGTGATGTGTGTGTGTTTTGGGGGTGTTACACTGGAGCCTTTCCAGTTTCTGATGCATTACAGACAGATTGGCCTCCAAATCGGATTATTTGCTGTGGACTGACACCACACTGAGATGACATCTCCTTTAAAGTGGAGAGGAGGTGGAGTGGGGTGGGGGCTCCGCTCACACTCTGACCACTGCTTAAGCAGCAGCTTCAGTATAATTCATTTATGTCCGGGATACGGCTTTGGCCTTTTGAATAACGCCAGAGTATACTGCATTTACCATTAGAGAAATGAATGTCACCTTTTCCAGAGCTTCCTGTACTTTACTCAGAAAACACGTGTGTTCCAAAGCTGTCTGGATTTCCTCTACAAATAAAAAGCTTCTTAATATTTACATTCTTTCAGTGAACAATTAAATTGTTGATTTGTTCTGGTGAGTGGATCATAATCCACTGCCACTTCTATCAGGTTTAAAATAGATCCCGTGTGCGCAGCAGGTAATTTAGCGTCACTTCTTTGTGTCTCTGCCCCTCCCCCCTTAGTCCGCTGCTTGTCATAAGGTTAGCACACCCTGTAATTGATACTAAATTTGTCATGGCATGGATGGCACAGTTCAAGTGGTTTAGCGTACCTAAGAGTGGCGTAGTTCCCATCCTCCCGGTTTGTCACCGCCGTGCCGCCACCAGTTCATGCATAAAATGAGACGGCCATGCTCATTGACATGGAGTGTCTCGTTTCCATTTATCCTGCTTGTCGCGATAAATAAAGTGCATCTTTATTGGTTTTAACGCGAGACAGAAACACAGCTGATACGCTACGGCTATTGTTGTTTTTCCTTTAAATCCGTTTTAGACAAAGTATTAAAAGTCAGTCTTTTGTGTGTGCTGATGTGAAGTTAATCTGATTTTAATTTAATTATACAAGTTAGTTGCGGAGGGCACAGGCATCGGGGTGTTTGTTGTAAGAATGTTCTGACATTGGCGCAGGTATGGGGCAGCTAGCATGTTAATTAATGATGAAGATCCTGACAATATGCAGAGGCATGACAGCGTTAAGCCAGTCGGCTGCTGCTTCCTTTGCATATTAATAGATCCTTCATTATTATTTAATATGACAGCTGCTCCAAGGGCTACCATCAGACCTTGTCTCTGTTATTTGCTGTTTTGTGCTTCCCATGTGACAGTGCCATGCTTTTCTCTCTTTGCTCAAATGTTCCCCTTTTTTCTATCCGCTCGCCGGTGCAACTCTCTACATGATGCGCTGTTTGTTTTGTGCTCAGGAGGATTCAGACTCGTCTGTGCTCCAATATCAGAAAAGTATCTGAATCTAAAGGTGACTTTGAAAGAATATATGGCGCCGGATTGTTTTGTTTGCATAGTAATGAATGCAGATTAGCCTGAGTGGGACTGGTTGTCGTTTAGACTTCTCCTGGTTAATAGACCTGTTGGTAGGCATCAGCGTCTGTCTCCCTGCCTCTTTTATTACTTCCTTTGTATGGAGGTGTGCATTATGTGGATATGACAATTGATCTGCGAAAATGAAAGAGTTATCAGAACAAAGATTTTNAAGGATGTATGGACTGTGTCACTCGGAGAGTTGCTCGAGGTTCAAGATGAATGAAATGAAAAGTGGAGAAAAGGATCATTGCATTCATTTCACAATCGTATAAATCAATTCCTTGGCCTTTATTTACTCAAGATAAATTTGATACCTTCTCCTACGTGGATGAATTTCTTTTCCTTTTTTTTTTTTTTCCTGAAGTTGCGGCTGCAGTGCCATAAACCACGTCTATCTTTCAAGTCAGAGATCATCAGAGAGCTCCACTGCGGCACTTCCTTCTGAGCGCTGCACCTGATTTGTGGGGGGAATTTATCACACAAACAGCCCAGAGGTGATTTCAATATTTACTCGGCAGTCTGTTCTGCATACGTCTCATTTGGAAAACAGTTGACTCTTGCCCATTATACACAAATGAAGGCTGACCTTCAGACTGGGCAGAGGCCACATTCATTATGTGAAGAAGTATCACCTTCTTATGAGGCAGTGGCTCTTTTTTTTTTCCTCCTGCTCTGCTTATGCATATGGAACAGCAGCCAGGGCCCGTTGCAAACGAGAGGGCCCTCGCTGACATGATGTATACTGTATGTCAATATGGTACTGATGTATTTTAAGATGCAAACAAGGCTTTAAATTATATGCACCTCCATGTCAGAGGCTCAGAGTGACTCTCACCATCTGCCTATCAGCTGGGGATGAGAAAAGAGGCTGTCCAGGCTCTCGTGTTCAGGTTTTGCGTGTGCGTGCTCGTGTGCATCTATTAGAGGAACATGTTTGATTTCTACCTCTCCTTGTACTCGTGTCTCTCCTCAAATGCGCGGCTAATAACCGCTTTGAGTCCCATCACTAAGACGTGACAGCTTAGTGATGATAAACGCCGACGCTGCTTTGTTCGGCGTCAAACATAAGGCAAACGGCATATCAAGTACAAACAGCTCCTGTAAAAAAGGAGCAGGTGATACCTTGTGTTGTGGATATGAGTTATAACTGTAATAGCTCCGTATCTGTTTCTCGCTGGGCATCTTTGATTTCATCGCTGGGTTTGGTAAGGAAAGTCGTGGGACTTTCCGAGGAGACAGACGCACACACGCCAGGCCTCGAGGAGCTTCGGCGCGCTATCTGTCCCTGCTGTTTGAGAGCAGTCTCATGAATAAAGATTTCAGTCACGTTCGATACACTAGAACCCTGGAAGTACCACAATGACAAACCAGTGCTTTATGATCTCTGCAGTGTGCTCAGCATCTTTAATCTCAGACTTACTGTATCAATCATATCAGGTTCATTATGACGGATGTGGACGACCATGTCAGAATTGGCTACTCTAGTGGCGATCACAATGGAAATGTGAAAGATTATTTCAAATGTGATGTCAATATTCATTTAGTCCACTCAAGAAAACACAGCCGCCGCAGGCTGGAGGAGGGGCAAAGCTAATTTTACAAGCTATTTGGCATTTTGTCAGAACTTGTCAAAGTGAAATAAAACTTGTTTTCATCAAGAGAAATACTTTCAGGGCTTTTTATTTACTCTGTTCGAAAATATTTATTGAAAACGAACGGAAAAATGTCAAAAAAACATAATCTACTCTAATATTTTGTTCTAGAAATTCTGTGATCTGTTACTTTAAGAGTTGTGCTTTTTTTTAGTATCCTGCCATCATTTTCATACACTTGTAGTCTGGATTTAAAAGAACTTTTTAATAATAAATGATCATATTTTTACTTAATTCTGCTGTGCGTATTTGGAATTATTTTTTTCTAAACAGGATCTGTTTAGTATTGAACACATTCAAGGCCAAATAATATTAATAATAATAAAATCTAAGTGCCTTCTAAAATGTTTCATGTGTAAAAGCTCATTACTTTTCAGAGAAAGACTCATTAAGAGACATAACCTTAATGTTTTTCAATAATTTGATCCACATTGAGCATTTTTTGCATCAAATACATTCTTGAACATGTCAGACATAAAATCCTAAGAATAACTAGAAAACACTTACGGACTGAATTTGTCAATCTTTTTTTTAATTTTTTCCTCCTTTTGCCACGCTGTATCACAGAACCTGTTTTTATATGCACGGATCCATTGTGTATTACAAGTTGTACATACAGAATGCTTGCGCCGTGCACTTTTATCTCGACTGCATCTGTTCCCATCAAGAAGCAAATACATCAATATAGGAGGGGCGAACTGCTGGAGTCTGTGAAACATTCATAAAAATCATATGCTGCCATAAACACGCACAGATCCATCTCATCAGCATGATAACCTGCTGAGAAGATCCCGCCTGTCACAAGATGAAAAACTAAATTCTCCTCTCATTGGAGCTCGTTCTCTAAATAAAATAATTCACTGCTTGTTATTAGAAAGTTCCGTTTTATTGCTTGACTGAGGCGGGATGCAGCGTTTTGCAGGTGCTGTGGCTCAGCTTCAGCAGACATGTAACAGTCTGTAAGTGCTCTGCCTCCTCTCACCAGGTCTGACAGCAGCCGCCGCGGCAGCTGCCAACGCAGCCATCGCGGAGGCCATGAAGGTCAAGAAGATCAAGCTGGAGGCGATGAGCGGCTACCACGGCAACGCCAACCACCACGGAGCCGACGGTGAGAACGGAGACCTCAGCTCCAGCGTTGGTAAAGGATGCACTCCACGAACACATTTACAGTTACGTTAATGGAAGACAGTTCAAGAACGCAGACTGCAGAGTGCAGATTGTTTTATATAGCAGCACAGACTCAGATAAACACTTATTACAAGTGGTTTAGAAACTGGTTGGATTTTACAGTCTCTTCTCCTTTTTAATGAAGTTTCTATTATTTGTAAAGTTGGTTCATTTTGTTTGGACGAGCAGTTTATCAAGTTTAATTAAAGGTGCATCAGGTTTTAGTCAGAAATGCAGCTGTAATGTGTTTTTATCGGCCCACACTTGGTTTAATTTGCAGTCCAACTGTTTCAAAGAAAAGCAGTTTCATGGAGGATTCAGTGAACCAGCAGGAAACAGATACAAGTTACTGCCAAGCTGTTTCATACAAACTCAGCAAACTGTTTTTTTTTTTTTTTTTGATAATTGATTACAATCGTGTGATTTTCTTACAGCTGGAGACCTTACTGATGAACTTCCCACACATCTTTTCTGTCTTTATTTGTCTGCATCAGATAGGGACAGGACCCTGAGACAGCGCTGGATGTCTATTTATTAAAAAAAATAACAAGCACTCTGTATCTTTAATGGCCTTTTTTTTTCTCTTTAACAATTATCCAACTTCCTGTCAGATTTCCTCCTGCATCCTGAAACGACTGAGAGGTCTTCCACATACAGCTCAACTTGAAACCAAAGATTTGCGTGATATTTACCGTACACGGTTCTTTTCTTATGGCTCGGATGATGGTAACCGCTCTATTTTGCTGCATTTGTTTAAACCAGAAAAGCAAAATTGGGTACAACTCCTCTTGTTTTCTCTCTGAAGCCTCTTTATGTTGAAAGAAAACAAAAAAAGCTTAATTGCTGAGTGAAGCTGTGAGCACAGCTTACCAAAGCTGTTAGCTTTTTAACAGGATCTAATTGAATTGCTGTAAGAGCCACTGGTTTTCACAATGTGCCATTTCAATTAATTATTAGAACTAAAAAGCAGAGGGATTTCTGTGATATCACACACACAAGCACTTAGTGAATTAAAAGGAATGATAATGTACGTTAGTGCAGATTCATAAGCCCCTTTCAGTGTTTTAAAGCAGAGGTAGCTTCTTGTTGCTAAATTGAGAGGTTTTTTTTATTTTCACTTGCTGTAATAAATGGCTGAACTTGTGACTACATTTCCACGGTGATACTTGACACAGTGGAGCTCGGTGGCGTGCGAGAGGAAAACAGGATGTGTTTCAAAGCAGATTTAACAATGCAAAATGCATAAAGTGTGAGGTCATCACTCCGAGAGAATGGAGTGTGTAAAAAAAAAAAAAAAGGGGAGGGGGGGGGAGAATACAAGCCCACGAGGTCACGGAAATAAAGATAAATGCGAGCACCATCAGCAAGGCTGTGGCAATGGAGCTAATAAGAAGCTGTTTTATCTTTTTACAATTTAAATTGTAACCTTGAGTCCACAGCCAGCCGTACGGGCTCCCGGAAGAATCATAATTTTGGCAAGGGGGGAGCAGTTCTGGATGTGGGTGCTGCAGCATTAGCTCTCTGAGTGAAATATATGGCGGTGACGCCTCTCAGCCCCATCCACAATCAATTGGATTCTTTTCCTTTAATATTTACTCGCAGCGATGAGATGCTCGTATGCATGGTGATGAACAGTCTGCCACTGGCGTTTGAAGGTGACCTGTCAGTGGCTATGGACAAATCTCTCGCTCGCAGAAATGTAGAAAATAAATCATTAGGGGCAGGCAGTCAGACAGGGGGCCCCTTCTCTCTGCCTCACTTTCCTCGGATTTAAATCAGCTCAGATTTATGATTTGAATTAATGCTTCGTTTGGTCAAAGGAATGCTCGCAGAGACAAATGATGTTTGGTACTGAAACCATCCTAATATTGATTACTGGGTGTCGCAGCAATCTCTTGTTTATATCAAGCACTCTCCTGTGACAGGGTGGCCAGCAGGAGTCATCCTGATAATACGCTGGAGATATATGGCTCGCTCTTCACTGTGCAGCCATGAAACACAGCAAACAGTATGCTGTCTTCTTCATCTACCCACAGACTTCAAACTCCCAAATGCATTTTGTAATTTCACACACATGTTGTTTAGCATTCCAAAAGTGCCTCAATCTGATCTGATTTATGAGTTTGCCCATTTTAGAGTGTGAATACCGTGTACGTTCAGCTCTCACGTTTATTATCAAATTGTAATTTAAATGTATAAATCACTTCAGCATGGACTGGGCAGACGGGGAGCTGCTTCTTGGCAGGAGTTTGTTGCTGCGTTTGATTGACTTCACGCTGACTATTTAACACAACAGCTCTGACGAAATGTTTTTTTTTATTTTTAAGTCATCCAACACTAATCGGTTTATTTATGTTACCGGTGAGACGGAGATGGATATGAAAATGAACCTGATTCTGATAAGGATGTGGATCTGCTCAGTGACATGAATCCATCCTGGTTTTGAAATCCAGGTGTCTGGTCTGGATGTTCCTCTGAAGCAGATCTTGTACTGTGAAGTGCTCAAAGCACAACAGAGCCAGCTAGTGAAGGACACTCTGTACTGTTTGTTGGACAGCCTGCCGCTTTCTTTGTGTTGATGTAAATTGAACAGGCTAATATTTCTCCCTCTCATTAAATATTCATTACAATCAGACCTTCCTGTTTGCATCACTGTTATTAATTATGGGGTAAAAAAAAAGAGAACAGCTAAAATAAGAAATGTTTTAAGAAGTGTAAAAAACTGAAACATGCTAGTGATTCGGAGATTCAGTGACAAATAATTAAAGGAGTGTGGTGGTGGCTGTCTTTGATTTCCCCCCTCCACTCTTTAGTTGTGCAAAGGGAGCCTCTCAAAGAGCACAATGTGGATTGTTCCTGCGCCTCTCAGGAAATGCCACAATTACAGATCACAGACCAAGCAAAACACGTGTGGTGCTTGGCCTTGAGGGGGATAAACCGCCCGCCGTCCCCTCCCAGTGCATTGACCCCAGCCGTAACCTTCATTACTGGCAGAAAAAATATTGTCATCTGCCCACTAACAAACACCTGCCAATTTCAAGAGAAGGAATTGCTTTTTTCGGCTGTAGAAGAAAAAGAGTGTTTATTTCAACCTGCAGGAATGAGTTAGACAAAACAATAAATAAAGCAGGTTTGTCCTCTGTTCTCTGTCTCACTTTGGCCCTGACTCACTTACATCTCTGTCTTTCGGTCGGTGTCTCTCTTTGGCCACCGGGTGCTGCCCTGCCACTCATCTGACTCCTCACCACGCAGCACTAATGGAGCTGAAATCCTGTTTGTAATTAGATATGGGAATTCCGCTGTCATCAGCCAGATGATGCCACAACATGCCGACCAAACAACTCACAGAAAGACAACACCACATAAAAAAAACAAAACATGCACAACAGTCGCTGCTTTCCTTCAGAATATTTGAGTCAGTCTCAGACCCAAAACATCCCATAAGCTCTAAATACAGTTATACATTTTATATTTGAAGGTGTTTAGTCTCCCGTGTGGGGTTTTTGGTCCCAGAGAGGCTGAAGTTGGATGGGTGGTGACAGGTGACTGGAAGGTTGCCTGAGCGACAGAAAATATTCGACATCATTCTCACCTCAGCGTGATCAGGCAAACTTGTGAAAAACCCTGCATTCTTGTTTGCATGCGTCGATGTGCATGCGTGTCTGCATGCATGCAGAAAAAGGGGTCCTTGGCCCCTGAGAGCGCTCTGTGAGGAGACCACAGCTGTACACTCCCAGCAACTAATTGGTCCTTATCTAGCTGTCCCATTCATCTTCATTTTTTACCAATTACTGAGCATTATCTGTGTTCTCAGTTGGGTATGGGACTTAATCCTTTTTGGTTAAGCTGGTGCTACAGCTTGCAAATTTACAAATGGAAGAAGGGGGTGGGTGGCGTTAGACAGAGGGGGAGGTAGGTGGTGGGGAGGAGTGAGAGCAAAAGTCAGAGCCAAAACAAACTGAAAGTTCTCATCATCCCTCAGTGGCACAAAGCAATCAATAAACAATGACATCACATGAAGGAGAGTGGTAAAAAACTGGAAGGGATCAATTATTGGCATTATAATTCAAGTCCTTGTTTGCAAACGTTGCAGGCACATTGATTAGGTCGTTCTTGTTGCACTTACCATTATTGACCTGTTAAAACCATATTTTCTCATCATCAGTGGCTTTACGTTGATGTGCACGCAGCTAACGACCCTTTACGGGTGCTGGTGTTAATTATTCAGCATGTGTTCATTTTAAAGCACAGCAAGTCCAAAATCATCGTGTTTACTCTGGTAATGGTGCACGTATAGTACATCGCTCATCCAGAAGGTACATCAAGACGCTGCAATCTGGGCCAGTTAGCCCTAATTTTCAGAGATCAATGCATAACTAGGCACTTCTCTATATGGGGTCTGTGCTTGACCGTGTTGCAGAGCTGACTTTAGTCAGCTCTGATACTGTGCACTAATTACTGGAGTGTTTACTGCTCTGTTGGATAGCATTTGTAACATTTAAGGCCTTACAAGTGAGTCTGTGTGATTTGCGATACTGATAATTAAGCCTCTAAGATGTATGTGAAGAAAATGAAAATGAAAAATTAGAGTTATCACATCTAAACGGAGTCAGATCAACTCACAAACCTGCATATATTTAACTTATAGACGTACATGTGAGGAGACTGAGGCATGCACACAGTAGGAGAACATACCCTGCTCCTGCGCTTTGATAGGGATCTGTTTGGTCACACTCTTTGTGCCAGCTGTCAGCCCGGCTCCACTGCTGCGATTTAATTAGTCTGTTTATGTCCTTTCTAATAATAACACTCTCAGGGTGGAAGGACAAATCCAACAAGCTAACCACACACTCTAACCTGCTATGCTGCTCTGGTGCTGGTGGAACATCGCAGCTAGAATGTGGGCCATGATGGAGGATGGTTGCAACTTCCTGTTCCTCCAGACAGAACAGTGGCCCTCGGGCTCTGATGTAGTGTCAGCCCCCTAATCAATCCTAACCTTAACCATTAGGGGATAAAACATGCACTGACCTGATATAAGTGTCTAGGGGCAACTTCATCCATCTTCCTCTCTTGTGCTCTTAAGGGAGCTTTTGTCAGCCAAAGCTCTTCGGAGAGACGAGATTGCTGCCATGGGCTTAAAAGAATCCAGTTCTTTGAACTTGTCATAATGCCTCTTTGTCTGTTACACATATGTTCGGATTTTTGCAAGTTTGTTTTGATTTTCATTTACTTGGATAGTCAAAAGAAAGTTTGTTGGAGCTGCAGGTGTTGGGGAAGGTGAGTGGTGGTAACCAAGTCAGACACATTGAGTTAGAGGTGGAGTGGCAGCAGGCAGGCAGCCCTCCAGTCTGAGTGAAGAGCTTGATGGGTCTCTGTTTCTCTGTCTCTAGGGCTTTGGCCCTCACCGTCTCTCTATTAGTGTGCCAGGCTCCTGGGAGCCAGGTGACAGATAAGTGAGGGACGACACACACATTTTAATAGACATTTCAAAAGATAAACCTGATAATCATTTCTCTCTTTAATGAAGTCTAATGTCCTCGTTCTAATTCCAGTTGCGTCAGCTGTTAAGCATCAGCGTAACACTTGGAATATGCATGACTGAGAAATTGTGAAGGTGTTCTGATGTAACTGCAAAGTACACAAACAGAAATGGATTACAATAACAGGGGACATTGATTCAACATTATTTCCATAATGATCCATATCGAGTTCTATCATCTCTGAATTGAAGTCGGGTTGCAGCGGGAGACAAACGCCTCGCACGGAAATATTTGTTTGATTGTCTCATGCGGTTAGTTGACGATAATAAGAGCGAAGCTATAAAAAAAACAACTGACCAGTCGAGTTGTCATCCTTCATCAACATTAGGCCTCATTCTTCATTAATTGGATAGATTAATTTGGAGCTCTTTGATGTGGGAGGGATGCATGTGTTGGGCTGTCCCCTCCTCACTATTCTCTGTCAGGTTGAATTTAGCCAGGGAAGGGGGTGACCTTTGAAAGTGAAGAGATCAACACAATTTGAAAAGACAATGTCACTTGGTGTAAATGTGATACGTGTAATAAATGACATTCAACCTTTCAGTGATGATGAGCTCTCACAGGTCGGAGTAACGTGGAATATACATGGCTGGCATGTGATTGCATAGAATGGGAGCGGTTTTCACATACGTGGCTCAGACGGAGGAACATCAGAGACTCGGATATCATCATTTGGTTTTGATTGTGTGTAAGAGGACACATTAGCGTAGAGTAGTGATATTACAGTATACACAATAACAGTAATGGCAATGTGATGACAACAAGATGACAATCTCTTTCGCTGTGATTACACTGTAAAAATGTCTTATTTGGTGGCAACACAGCAATCAGGAGGAGAATCAAAAAGCATTTATGTAAAAATAGTCCGTTAGTTGCAAGAAATAAAAGGTGTGTTGTTGTTTTGTTTTTTTTTTGGTCCATATCTCCATTATAATATGGGAACCCTTTTCCAAATAGAGCTATCAGACAAACTGAATCCAGACACCTTCACCATCACAAAGCCTCTCCTATGGGACCGAGATAAAGAGAGAGAGCGTTAGCGAGTTCAAACAACGTGAAGGTATTTCACAAATCAGCATGAATTTCACCGTGTAAAAGGAATTATTTAACTGCAATGAGAGAATTATTAACAAAGAGCTTGTTTTAACAAAAGATTTTAAATAATTTGCGATAACAGATAATTATCACCCATTAAAATTTGGTTAAATACTGAAAATTGATTTTTCTTCAGGAAAATTGTAAAACTGTTTAAGAAAAGGTTTGATTGTTTTGGGAGAATCACGAGCAGAGCTTGAGTCTTTGATGTGTTAATGTGGACATCTTCATCACCTGCTGGCCTGACAAGGGCATTTCAATGTTTTATGTGATTTCATGCTTTTTCATACCGACGAAGAAGGAATAAAATCAGTTTTACAATATATCTGAAGTCATGTAGTAATTAAATTCTCAGTATGGCTGTTTTGTTTTTCTTAAGATGCAGTTTTAACAGAAAGGATGTGAAAGGTAGAGATGCTAGTTCTATAATTAAAACAGATTATCTGATGACCACATGCAAACTGACTCTCAGCCCCCGCCGCCCACGCCGCCCCACACCCACCTCCACTAACGCAATATGACGGCAGAGTGGACCGTGATTGATAACACTCGTCAATATATTTCATTTCAGGAGCTTTAGTCAAATGACAACTGGTTGTCATTGACTGAAAGCAATCTTTTTAAAAGGGGGAGCTTTTTTCTAAGTATCAGATGAAAATGATTCCTCTGTCTGCTTGGGTGTCACTGTCTGCAGGAGCTTTATTGATTGGACTTGAATATATTGCACCCGCAGTAGTAACAGCTGCTGGTAATAGCTCTCCTCTCCTTCTGCTATCCCCTCCTGCTCGCAGCACTTTTTTCTGAGCTCACAGCTTATTGTAAGTACTCGTATGTTGGGCCTCTCACACGTATTCTGCTTGTTTATCAAGAGTGATGTGTGACAAATGTAAAGTGAACCTGGTTCCGGCCCAAATTAGAGGCGTGAGCGCCATTTGCTAATGTGTCCTGAAGGTTTGGCTCTCTTGGCCCTCCGCCCCATTCCTGTGCATGACTGCATTAACTAAACCCGCCATTGTTGCCCCCCCCCACCCCATGCTTTATACACTCTGTGTTATCAAGCACAAGAATGTTGGCATTGGTTGGTAAAGGTCATTGACTGTAATGAGATTTGCCACATGCAAGCATATGGCCTGATTATTGCCCGTTCGTTAACATTTTCAGCAAAGAGACAAATAGACAGCTAAGACTCGAGGGGGTGGGTTAGGAGATGAGGTGGACTGGTACGGGTGGGGGGGGCGATCGTGTTTAGCATTTTCCTCTAAAACGATAGGAAGAACTTCTTTTTTTGCAACAGATCTGTCACGCAGATGATTGATCTTTCCATTTTCACGAGGAACGCGTGCCACCGGAGCAGAGGATTTAAATTATCCTATAAAAGTTGCATGCCTTCGATTTTATACACTTAAAGGACAAACACCTCTGTCTGTTTCCATGATAATTTCTACCGTGTGTCACACTCCAGTAGTTTGTGTTGGAAAAGCAATTATGTTACCTCATCAGATCAGAAATGTTTTCTTATCATGGTCTCTCCACCAAAGAAATCTTCATTATCCCGAATCACTGAAAAGTGTTTTTGTTTAGTTTTTTTAACTAAACATGTTCTCTGTGAATTTAAATAATCTTGAAATGTATCCATTCCTCGTTGCTTTGTTTGGTTTGAGGCATTTTGGATTCGGGCTCAGCCATCTAATTGTGCGAGTGTGTGTTTTGATGTTTATATGTCTTTGTTTCCGGGAGACGAGCTCTTTATGTGTCTGTTTCATGTGTGCAGGTGTGCATATGAAGGCGAGGAGAGCAGGTATTTAACAAAGACAAGATGTTTGCTTTATTATCGACATTAACTATGTAAACACAAAAAGCTTCAAAGTTTCATTCAATGACACTGAAGGGCTGTGGGTGGCTACATCAAAGCTTCATACCTTCCTCACTCCCCCTTTTTTAATGAGAAACAGTACTCACCAGCCTTGACTGAACCTGCCATCTGTGTGTGTGTGTGTTGTCTTTTCTTGTTTGCATTTATGTGTGAATGCCCGTGTGAATGCAGAAGGTATGTTACCGAGCACATGTTGTGTTGTCTTAAATGGCACCACTATGGCAGACAGCATGTTTATGGAGGCTGTTTCTTCTGTTTGATCTAATAAGAACAAGGAGTCCTCCGTCTTATGAAGAAAGACTTCTGATTTTGTCTTCAGGCTTGACAGACACTTTCTCATGAGTTGTTTATTTCTATCCGAGACCAGTGTGCAAATCCTCCATACGACCACAACAAAGGCTCACCGTGTGCACGGCGCGGCTATCTCACCTTTGTTCAAGAAATGCTAACTCAACATGTGGGCATTTTTACAAGCGCAATTAGCAGGAAAACTGAGATTGTTTAGCAGCGGCGGGCTGCATATGGATTGTGAAAGGAGTTGGTCCATTTAGCTGCTTGACTGGATCGGTCCAGTCCGGTTTGACAGATCAGAAGAGGGAAAAAACCTCTCAACATCCAGGAAAACCAAAGGCTTAGCATTGAGTAAATCAGCCTTTTGTCTTGTTCAGTTCCAATCAAAGGATAACCAGGAATGTTTGTTTGACAACAGCATTTACAATGCATTGTTCTGAAGCCCAGAGCCTCCCAAACAAAGACAGATAGGCTTTAAACAAGTCATTTAATTAGCGCCGAATCCCCAGCTTTGGCTGCGGCAACCAATTATACATTCCTGAGGCATGTGCAGGTCCTATTTCACAGGAGCGCGAGGCAGATCCTCTCCAGCCCTGTCTCTTACAGTACATCTCTCCCCTTCCATTTAAGAGAAGGTAAATAGCCCAGACAGACAGCTTCATTAGCCAACGTCTGAAGAGCGCGGGGCCGATTGTCGCTTAAATAGTGCGCTTTTACTGCAGGCCCAGCCAGCGACCTCCGATCAATTACAGCTGACATTATTGTTTGTCGGGAGCTTTTTTCCTGGACAGAGGGAGTTAAAAAAAATAAAATAAAAATGAGATCAGGCCTGAGCTTTGGCTGGAAATGTAATCTTCCCCTCTCTCTTTGATTCTTTCTCTCCACAAACAATAAATCATTCAGTTGAAGAGATAATAAAGTGCCAAGTAGGAGCTAGTTTAATTTTTGTCAGGGGAAATCTGTCCACAACAGAGTTAAGGTTAAGGGGCTTCTGGCGTTCTCGTACTATTTTCAATGACAAAGGCTTAACTCCTTTTATTTTTCACCCTATTTTCCTCTGCTGGATTGTATAACCAGAGAGACGGAGGTATTCGTTTTGATGAAGATTAACTGCAGCCCAAATCACCTCGAGTTATCACATTTTGTCATCAAAATAAATTACTGCCCTCTTTTTTTAAAAATCATTTAAAACATTTAACATTCTTTTTTTTGTGTGTGTGTGAGATTCTTTTAAATAACTGAAATACCACAAGCCTGATGTAACAGCTTTTTAATCATACTGTTACCAAGGGCTGTTTTAATTCATTAAATTCATCCTCTGCGATTCGGATCTTTACCTATCCATGCGTGAACTCACCAGCATGGGCCTACATAATAGCTGAGCTGTTTATATTGGTATTAAGTGATTTGTAGTTTTAATGATGGTAAATAGGAGTTCACCTTTGCTGTTCCCTCAGGCTTACTTCAGGTAAATTATACCAAATGCATTGTTTATGCCCTTCTGGAGAGACAGGGTGGGGGGGT
>SSNP01000027.1:5125955-5141377 GCA_006937955.1 Pachypanchax playfairii
GGATTCACCTTATCAGGTCTGAACTTCAACATCAGAGATAAACAGAAACTGACAAATATGTTTCTAACACTTTGTCTGCTCGTATATCTCCACAAGTTCTAGGTGATTAATGAGTCTGACTAATGTTTGTTGAGCCCATTTTAAAAAGAAATAGAAAACAAACCAAAATATCCTTTAATAAGATCATGTATAAAAGTGCCTGTAGTCGTCCCATTACTTACTGAAAATGAAAGGAAACTGAATACGAATAACACTTAACTCCATTCAGAAAAAACGCCAGATTCCTTGAATAAATGCATGTCCTTCTCACCTGGTTCCTTTCACTTACAGACAAAAGGGATTTGGTGGACTCTTGTCGGTCTGTGGCACATTCCCTTATACCCGTGGGCCCTGAATGGGTCTTTATGGGAGAAACATCACTCTGGGACAGAGGGGTGACATGAAAGGGGCTGGACAAGCACTGAAAGCGAGACTAATACCCCTTTTAGAGTGAACAAAAGTCCAGTGTTCTTGAGCCAGGCTGTCAGTCATGAAATTCATATACCTTCAAGTACAAGAAATAACACAGATAAGAAGAGGAATGTTATTGCAGTAACAGAGAGGAGCCTTCTGTTATTTTAGGTGACTTTTCACCTCCTTTATCAGTGTTTTTTGATATGGTGAAATGGGTCTTAAAGCATGTTGCTGTGTTTGATTGAATGGGTGTAACATGTCTACACCTCAAAGGCAGAACAAGTCTCTTCACTCCGGTCCTTGAGTGGCCTTGAAAGCCTGATAGGTAGCCTAGACCTTACCGAGTTGTCCTCCTACGGTAAGTACCCCCGCAATCAGGCCCCTCTGTGGTGTTTTTTAATTGAGCTTAGCCTGCTGAGTGGTAATTGATTCAGTCTGAGCTCGAGCGGAGGCGCTGATACAAGGTGCTGCTTGGCTTCCGCCTTTCTTTAATCTCCCCCTGTTTTATATTGTTTGGGAAGACTCACCACTGAGAAACTGCATGCTATCTTTCTTATGGAAATCAATGCTTCTGTTGGAAGGAGGTGGGATAACAGAGAGAAGTACTTCTCAGGTCCTTTCATTTTCAACCAGTGTCCTTCTCTTTAGAGGCTCCACCATGCAGATCTCCTTGCCCTTTGGCTACTGATGTTTTATAAAAAAAAGAAAAAAAGAAGAGTGGAATTGTTTTGTGGAGAGAGTTGTGTACTGTGCCATCTTTATTCTACTTTTTTATGCACTTCTTTTCTACCTTGAACTAAGCTGCCAAGAAAGAGAGAAAAAAGGAGTGAGAAATCAACAGAGAGGCTCAATCAGATCTGGTAGCGTCTGTGAGAAGGTTTTCTTTAAAGCATTTGTGGAAAAGCTTCTGAGTGGCGAAGGAACGAGACCAAAATATTTCCAGTCACTTTTGATCCTGCCAGTTCAAAGTCTCCACAAAGCAACAGAGAGGATGGGGGGCTGGGTGAGGGGGGTCTGCACTGGTTGAGACGGGAGGTACAGACACCTAGCTTTGACCTTCTGTCTGCACTCATGTCCTTTGAAAGTTGTCTTGTTTTCATTAAGCTGTTCAGAAACACAGTGCAGGGCCACTGTTTGAATAACTGCACCCCCTCCCCCTCCCCCATTGGTACCTTTATTTGACATTCTTTACATTTCCAGTCTGCTAATGTCTTCAATTGTGCCAATTAAGCCTCCATTGCCAGACAGCAGTTGAATAATTTAAAACATTTGTAAGAAATCACTTCTGTTAGAACAGAATCATTTGTGCACATATGAAAGAAAAATTCTTTTTATAGTGAGATCTAAACCTTTTTAATTCTCAACTTATTCCCGGTATATTTTATGCTATAATTAGCCTAAAGTCATTGCTGCACTGTAGTCCAACAATTCTTGTGTGTTGTTTGCACATTTAACTAGTCATTTGTATAATGGCTTTCAAGATTGCCCTTGTTTTTAAAGAGGTTTTTTGTATGTAAATATTAAGACAATTATCCATAATGTGCCCTTTTTTAATTTATTATACAATAATTGTTGTATCTTTTATTGCAGACTGTTTAACATAAGTATCATCTACGTTTTCTTTATTATTATTCAGTAGTATCTATTATTAACACGTGTTTTCAAATATTAATGTGTATTATGTTAACATGGAAACATACCCCAAGATATGGGGTGAGATAGTTCAATGATTCTAATCAGTGTTAGTGTTATTGGACAGCGTCAGTTACTAACACCTGCAGCTTTTTATGCCGTAGCATCACAAGTTTCCCTCTGAGTATCTCACTCATGATATGCATCACTGAATAACCAACAATGTCTTCATGTGTCTCAGGCCTGGAACTCCCCTTCATGATGATGCCACACCCCCTGATTCCAGTCAGCCTGCCCCCAGCCTCTGTCACCATGGCAATGAGCCAGATGAACCACCTCAGCACCATTGCAAACATGGCTGCTGCAGCACAGGGCCAGAGTCTGCCCTCCAGAATGGTCACCTCTGTTATAAAGGTAAATTTTAAGATTAGATGGTTTATATGATCCTTTTTCTTATGTTGCAATGCATTAGTTTGCATTAGATGTTTATTTTGGGTGTGTGCATTTGTGGCTGCGGGGGTTGCAGGAACGTATGCAGGATAGTCCTTCCCCTGCTCCCTCCTTAGAAGACAACAGGAGGCCGGGCAGCCACCCATCGTCCCACCGCAGCAGCAGTGTATCAAGCTCCCCAGCCCACACAGAAAGCTCCTCAGACAGGATACGTAAGTTGTTCTTTTCATTTCATATAAATGGTACAAAAAAAATAAAATAAAAAACACTCTAATGAGCTTCACACAAGACAAAGACAAGAAGAAGAATTCTTTATGGTTTTGCTGTCCTTTCTGCAGCAGTACACCACAACGGCCTGTCAATGAACCAGGCCCTCTTAGGCCTGTCCCCCAACATTGCACCTGGGCCTAAAGAGGGAGACCTGGCCCACGACATGAGCCATGAAGCAAAAAGGATGCACACTGACAAAGGTGAGTCAAACATGACTGATTTTTACAAAACATACAACAACAGCCAGGATTTTTCGAGTGGCAAATCTGTTCATGTCTTAGATGTTAATGAAGATAAGGTCTTTTATGTAAGACACCTGTAGTATAAACTGACTGATGGCAACATTATTTATTTAAGCAGGCCTGAACAGGTGAGATAAAATACCACAAGTTAAAACCAACAATAACAGAGACCAACGGAACTTGATAATTATCGAGTTTCTTGTGTTCCTTCTTCTTGTTCCTGGGAATCACTACATCAGTGTTCAGCTGCTTAGCCATCGTGCTTTTTTGTTTGCTGACCATTGTGAGGAGCTTCTATTCCCTCCTTTGGCCAGGCTGTGCACCAACAGGGTGTCTGATAACTGGCAGATCATTTGTGTTGATGGCTTGGACTCTGTCAGCTGACTCTTCAGGACCTTCCTTACTCTTTGTAGGTATTTAGTTGTTGCTGACTCCTTTGCAGCTTCATGATGTCCATGCTGTTTGCATGTGGTATTCCAAGGTGTTTGTAGCTGAACATCAGCCATGTTGCCTTCAGGTAATTTAACCCCTTCAGCTGGGATCAGCACACCTTCATACATTACACCTTCATGCACATTTCAGATTCAGAAGCTAGAAAAAGACAACATTAAACTGAACACCTTAAACTGTCTAATGAAACTAACAAAATGATCTAGTTATGATGTAGAAATATTCATGTTCTGTACTCATCACCTGTATATCCTATACTTATATACATTTAATACCTTTAAATAAATACAAGCACTGAGACATACAGACTGATTCTATAAACATTTCTGAAAGAATTCAAGCGTGATACTGTGAAAGGAATCCATCTGTACAGTAATACCGCTTATGAAATCTCCTTTCTGTTTATTGTTCTACAGTCACACTCATTCTGAGAAAGTGTTTCCAAGCATTTTTGTCATCAGAATCATTTAACTTCTAAACATTCAAACCCTGAGTCTGGGACACAGAGATACTGCCTCGGTCACACATGTCTTTACCTTAAAAAATCCCTTTAAAACATCGTTGTTTCTTATTTCATCATTTATTCTAATAATTCCAAAAACAACCATGATAACAAATTGCACAGATGAAAATCCTCTAAGTGCTCTGAATTCAACTCAAACATGAAGCAAATAATAGAATTCTGTATTCTCTGTTGGTTTTAGCAGAACTGTGAGTGATCCAGGATGGGGTGAGGCTGATAATGATATTAAAACCACTATGGAAATCACTGGGCTGTATATGTTCCCTGATGGCTACGCAGACGTGAAGATCAGTGTTAGACCTTCACATGCCGGGTGCGAAGCAGTGAATAGTAATAATTAGCAGGATCATGAGCTGAATTTATGGGTCACAAACTCTCTAACTGTGTGTGCACGTGTGCGATGATGTGAGTCTGTTAAAGCGTTTTCCTGCCAAGCAGAAAAGAGAAATTGGCCTGAACAAAGAGCAATGCAAACATAGACAGAGAAAAGTGGGAATTTGCAAACATAGATGAACCGAATGCTCCTCAAATCTCAGCTCAAGGGCCTCCTCCATGTTCAGATAATCAACACAAATGACTCATTTCTTTGCAACATTAGAAAAAAACAAAAAACTGACCCCACAATCCCCTCGCAGTTCTAACTAGTTGACCTATGCACATCGACTGGCAAACACATTCTGTATTATCTTTGAGATTGTCAATTCCTAATATGTCACCGGGCTTGATTAGGATTCTGAGCTCTCCAGAGTGTGTAGCAGAGGTCTCTGGCTGTGGAAAACATTTTTATAAAATAACCCATTAATGCAGAGGAGTGCAACTAAATTAGTTACCAATTTGCTGAGCATGAATTAATGAAGAGAGCTTCTCCCGGCTCCAACAGTTGTAATTTTCATAATAACCCCAGACCTTTATTTGGCAGGTTGTTTAGTTTTTTCGTTTGAAGGTTTTCATTAGTCTAATGAGGACTGTGCAAGGGCGAGCAGTCAGCACAATTTACATGAGGAAGCTATCATAATAAATGAGGCAATTTGAATAACATGCACAGGTTTATGCAGCGAGATAAGAGAGATCGTTGCTGCAAAGATACAGAGGTAACCAATACATTAGAACTAACTAATAACCAAAGTAATTCCAATAAAAGCTTTAAGTGAAGGAAATAAAATTAATGATAGAAATATTGAACTGTAATGATATGATACACGATGCATTAGATTAATAAAAATAACGCCGTCCATTGTTAAACAGGGGGAAGAAAGGCCTCGCCAGCCGCAGCGTTGTTTATGGTGAGCTTTTTTAATTAGGCTTGTTCATCGCATCAGTTTGTTTAGATAAATGAGATAACATTCCAGTGCTTTAATGATATCTCTCCACTTGTTTGATCTTTATGATCCTGGCAGAGCATTAAATTAATCTCTTGCAATGCACTCGTAGAAGAGAGAGCTCGGTGGGTGCAGAGGAAGGATGCAGAGCCTCGGCTCATATGGAGACTATTTAGATAGCCAGACACCTCAGAGACAGACTCTATAATGTCTCATCACTCATATCCTGCGAACGTCTCTCTTCTTTTTCATGTCATCTCTGGTGATGAAGGAGAATTCTGTTTGTTGCCATATGAAAAAAAGACAGTTTCCAAACTTGTGTGACCTAGTGCAGGAAAACCAGATGGTGCAGTTTTTTTTTTGGTTTTTATTTTGGAAAGGAACGTTTGTTTGAACATTAACGGTTTTTTTATACTTTCCAAATTTTGCCAGATAAAAGAGAGATCAGAAAAAAAGCAAGTAGACAGCTTAAATGTTGCCTCACATGTGACTAATTGAATTGCTTCAAACAGAAAGTCTGTGGCGATGGCTTCCGACAAGCCTCTGTCTCATGAAACAGCAGGTATTTGACAAACAGGGGGATGAGGGGGAGGAGGGTACGAAAGGTGCGGAAGTCTTTGGCTGTAAACCCACTTTGGACATCAAACACTGGATATCACTTTATTTCCTTGGAGGAAAAAAGGTGTTTGAAATGCAAGCCATATGCACTGTACAGATGCAGAAGCATGTTTCCACACTGAGCTAAAAGGCCTGACAGCAGAGTCAGAGCCAACTACAGTATGTAAACTGATTCTGTAAACCATATTTTAAAAGCGGATGAATTATAGGTAATATGATATTAGCTCTTCCCTGGTAAATGTTATATATACTTGTTGACAAAACAGGAGATGCATTCATAATGTCCTCCAAAGCATAAATGGAAAGCTGTGGTGTATTATGTCACCTAGAGGTGCATCCACTCTCATCTGCGATCAACTGAGCACCTTCTGACGCTCAGTACACACACTATGATGGACAAAGCTTCCTGTAAATGCCCAGCTGATGAGCTTAATGCTGCTGCTGTCTGCAGCCCCAGTGCAGTTTGAATGATGAGCTTTGAGCAGTGCAGGCTCTAGACTTTAGGGGGCCCTAAGCAAAATATGTTAGTCTACCATTAATCTCACAACACATGTTAACTATTAGCTAGTAACTATTTCTAGTGTTTATGAGTACATTTTAGTTGAAATACCATGACTATATGCTTTTTTTATGCACTCTCAGAAATAGAGGTACGAGACAAGAACATTTTTGTACCTATAGGTCAATTGTTTTTAAATGTTCCCTCAAAAGTACAATATTGTTCTTTAAAAGGTCAGAAATGCCCCTTAGAGGGTTCAATTTGATATAAAGTACAAATTTGTACCATTTCAACTGCACCTGCAACTAAATAAACTAGGAACCAATACTGATTCCTGAGGGACGCCACATATGTGTAATGTATATGTAATGTCTCCATATATTCAGATATGTTATCATCCAGTGTGACATGCTGTTATCTTTTGGATAAGTCACTAGTAATCCAGTCCAGTACTACTCCTCTAATTCCATACTGCTGCAGCTTATGAATGAGAATTGAATGATGTATTGTGTCAACTGCTTTCTTAATGTCTATAGATACCCCAACAACAGATTTTCCTTTATCTAATGCATCAAGTATTTCCTCTGTTGCTTTCATTATTGCAAGTGATGCTGTCCTTTTTGCTCGGAATCCATACTGATTATTGTGTGTTATGTCATGTTTCTGTAAGAAATGTTCTAATCTACTGTGATGCATTTTTTTCAGGATTTTTGATAATTATGGGAAAAGTGACACTGGCATATAGTTGTTATATACATGTTTGTTTGCTTGCGGGAATGGTGGTATTTCTTTAGTCACTTTCTTTTTCTGAATTTTTCTGTTAATGGTTTTAAAATACCACCAATAACTTTTTTAACCAGCACCATATCCATCGCATTACAGTCAGTGGAGACTTTGTTGTTACACTTATTAACTGTTGATTAACCTCCAACTCATGTACTTCTGAGGGACAGATTGAATAAGGATGATTCAATGTTTCACTCATTGTATCACTACCCTAATCGGAAATCTTTCCTGCAACTCTGGTCCCACATTTACAAAAACATCATTCATGCTATTAACTACCTTGTTTCTATCAAAATTATCACCTTGATTATCCGTTAAATATTCTGGATATGTTTCTTTGCCCCCACCTGTTCAATATGTCTCACACATATTTTATATTGTCCTCATTTAACATTTTTACTATATATATATATATATATATATATATATATAATATAAACTTGTGGATGCTGATGGACCCATGCAGCAAGGGGGGTTGGAGGTTTGTGTGTGTGTGGGGTTATAAAAATATGATGAAAAAAAACAAAGGTGATTCCTTGTCTTTGTAGTCTTAGTTTTGTTCCTTCTTTGCATATACAGCTGGAATGATGAAACGGCAGGACTTCAGGTCAGGCCAAAAGTTTCTCCATCACTTCTCAGCACGGTGTAAATATTTCACTGACATTGATGGTATCCCCGTATAGTATCATTAAAAGTTTGACATGCTCGGTGCAAGCGCCTTCTCTTCATCTTTCTGACTTTAATGCATCGTGTTTTGTTCAGTTCTCCCGATGTCCTTGGCATTGTGAGCTTCAAACACATGCTGACTACCTGACTTTCCCCCAAGTCAGGAAGCAAGATCATTAGCCATCACGGCCCTGAAATGTGACTTGGCAGACAATAATGCTTTATGATCAAACAACTTGTCAGTGCGTCCTGTTGAAATGAAAGAGTGCAAAAAAATAATTCAATAGAGGATCAATCAAATTTCCACCCCCCCATCCTCACCGGTCCACGTGAGAGAGATTGCTGATGGTGCAGAGAGGGGGCTATTCCTCCAGGACATGGGAGTTCATTTGGATATTTGTTCTCCCCCTCATGAATGTTCCATTGCGTGACACCATCTCCCGCTAATCACATTTCACTGAAAAAAGAGGGAGGGAGGATGCTTTTAGGGACGTTGAAAAGAGAGAGGTTCTTTTTAATCTTTGAAATGCCTCAAAAGTGACAGAATGCTTTCTCCTGCCAAGACGTGAGCCTCGGATGGGGAGATAAATATGCTGTGGTCAGCTAAGTGTATCTAGTGAGCAGAGAGGCAAATTTAATAATGCATTATCATTCACTGGCGAAGGTGAAATCTCCCTGTCCATCAGAGGGCTGAGGCCTGTTTCATGTTACCCTTCACTGCAAATGAACAAGTGCTTTACTCAGCCATACCAGAGATGCACAGTAGGCACCGGTGCTTTACTATATATGCTGCTCTGAACTGTCAGGAAAAAAAAGAAAAAAACAGATCTGTAATCAAAGCAATCACCTCTCTGTCTTGACTGGAGACATTCAAGATCACCGTCCGTAATTCTGATAAAACTCTTTCAAGCCAAGCCCCTCCCCCCTTTGTGTTTTTTTTCCCTTCCCAAGAACACAAGACAGATTTTACATATCTGAGCATCTGCTATTATGCAGATTAAGGGAACATATTTACCTGAATGCCCTTGGACAACAGCATTAAACAATTATGAAGATTATGTACAGTGCTGGAAATTTGCGATTCAAAACGATTCATATCCGAGCGGCGACAACTGTTGCAGACAGATAAGGTTGACCCTGAATATGTATTTCTGTATTTTTTGGAGACATTCTGCGGAGTTGTTTGTATAATTTAATATTTACATGTAAACAGTAATTACGTGATGCCACCGACATGCCAGGGCCAGGCTCTGCCAAGGTAAACACCAGCCCTTAGTAGTTTGCCACAGTCCATTATGTTTACAGACTTGCAGAGCCGAGTGCTGTTTGTGTGCTCTCGCTTTGGCAAAGCCCATAAAACACAACCAATTGGATGCTGCTGGTGTCTAACAGAGTCCGTCTTATCTTCTGGCTGTCTGCTGGCTAACTTGAGGACATTGTGAGACAAACCTTTAAATTTTCACTCCGTGATAATTACGTCTCTATACTTGAGTTTTTATATCCTTTCACTGAGAAAGTAAATCATTCCTAATAAAGAGAGAAAGAATGGGGGGCGGAGGCAAAAGTGCTTGAGGACTAATTCTCTTCACTCCCTCTCTCTCTGCTCTCTATTCTGCTTGTTGAAAGGCTTTTTTCCGGAGTATTGCAGTCACCTTGACTTTGCAGCTGCAGCCTTATAGTCTGTTGCTTATCCTGCCTAACCCCAGCCTGTCAATTAGGTCTTTAAAAATTAATCTCTTTAACTGGAAATACCATGCCGGCTTTCTTCCGTCTGTAAATGAAGTGTTATTAATTCACGCGGTGCAAAGCCACCGTTCTGAATAATGTTATCAAAACAGATTTCCACACGTTTAACACGTCTCTCCTATTTAAACCCCTTAAGTATTTTTGTGGCTGTGAAAACAGGACTAACTAATGGATTTGCATCTATTTTTTTCCCTTTTTTTTAGCTTTCACACCAGGCAGCCACTGAGCAAGTTCTGTACTAAGCTGGGTATTTTCAAAGTTTACGTTTCCAGCTTTGTTCTTTCATCTTCGTTTTAAGAAGCAGCAGTACATCCAGTCTGGATTAGCGCCAGCCTTCGCAGACACTCGTTCAACAGCAACAGACTGGCACGGTGTCTCCCTGTAGGATTGCAATGCCAGGCAATGACACCAATGTGTCTGCCTGCCCCCCCTTTCCTCCCCTCCCTTCACAAATGCAGTAAAGCTCTGATCTAGCAGCAGGCTATCTGGCCAACCACACCAAGCTAATACTTGTTCTAATAAAACCCGATGATTATGGGGGATTTCCTCTCTGTTTGCTTGTTTGGATGCTTAATTATCAATATGTAATTGGCATGTGTGTTGTGATGTTGGGTGCATGTTCAGTGTCATATTTCACTGGTATGCACGTTGCTATCGGGTAGAAACAGGACTCCCCCATCGCCGTCCAAGTTAAGCTGCAGGAGAAGTTGCTCTAATGAATTAATAAATACTAAACAAAGGAGAGCTAAACAAAGGGAGACATAAATGGCTTGATGATTAGTGGGTCAGACAGATTAGTGGGGGTATACAGTACAAATGATCCCCTTCTGAAATGGGAATGATTTAGGCAAAATACCCAATCGATAGTCGAGGCCAGTTTAATCTTTGGGATTCTTCTGTCAATAAATGGACCTGGACAACGGAGGTCAATATGCAAAGACAATCTGAACACCTTCAAAGTGCCTCACAATAATGTCCTTCTCTAAGTATTGTCTTCTTGACAGTTTAGGCTCATAGTCAATAGGTGAATTAGAGAAATCCATTCAAGTCTGCCTTGCTGCCATTTTCTCCTCTGAGCCACAAGTTTATGTTGTTCCCCCAGAGGGTCCCTCCTGATCTGACTTCAAACTAAGGTTATAGATTTTGACCCCATTGTCTCTTCACCTGAACCAACTTGCTCCCTGCTCTGCCTTCTACATCCTGACTGCACAAAACACCATTCAGTCTCCACTCCTGCTCCATTAAGAGCTCATCTGAAGGTGTGCGCTGACAGAAACAAAAGTCCTGCATGCTTTTATGCAGTCATCACAGTCAGCCAAGCCTGTAATCCTCAGAGGTCCGATAATGACATAGCCCTTGCATTTATTACACGGAGAAGAGGAGTGAGGGAAAATGCTGACTTTGAACAAATGAACACTCTGACCTTTATGCAATAAATATGACATGGGCCGCATAAAAAGACAAGATATCTTCCTCCTGAATGGAAGTCAACACAGATTTTGCTCTCTGTTTCTCTTTCTTCCTCTTCTTTTCTTCTTTCTCTGAGCTGGCAGGATAAGAAGGATCACACTTGTCTAAATCTTTTTTTGACAACTTACTGCAGGGCTGCACATTGGTTCTGTTGGTAGCATTGCTGCCTTGCAACGAGAAGGTCCTGGGTTTGAAACCAGGCCAGGACCTTTCTGCACGGAGTTTGAATCTGGACATGCGTAGGTTTTCTCCACTGACCAAAAATATGCATGCTAGGTAAATTGGCAACCCTAAATTATGGTTGTTTGTCTGCATGTTGCCCTGTCCAGTTGTGACCCCACCTCTCATCCAATGGCTGCTGGATGTAGACACTTGCTCCCTGAGACTCTGAACAGGAAGAAGTGTGTAAAGAAAATGACTGACTGACTGAAATCTGCAATCAGCGCAAAAGTACAAGTTGAAACACTTCTTTCTTCTCTTTTGGCGGTGCTAATGCACCTCCCATTCCATTGTAGACAATCACCTGTCAGCGCTTTAATTATTCTTAGACGCAATCATTAGCAAGCATCGCCAATTAAAGCAATAGCTCATATTTTTAGCAATGCTATCAAAAGGCAGTTGTGACAGAGAGGATCCACCTCTCTCAGTGTGATCGCTGTTTGTGATTGTCTCCTCTTGTCACCTCACACCGCCTCTCTGACAGTAAAGGATTTATGGTTATTTCCTCCATGCAGCCTGTCCATCTATGGCTCCATCTTCATACGGCCTTGAGAATATGATTCAATTTATTAAAGGCAAAGCAATGGACTCATTACTTTAAAAAAAAGGTGGCAAGCGAGAGAGTGAGAGAAAGAGGGGAGAAGTGACACACAGAATTGGTTATTAATGGAAAGGCACAGCCATAGGGCAGTTGAAATTTAATGATATCCTACAAGAAAATATGAGGGTGTCACTCTCCAAAAAGTCATGCTAAATGTCAACATTTTAAGGTCCCCGGTGCTAATTTTATGCCTGTGCACAGTAATGTTTTGGAGAGCATTTAGGAAACACGGCCCAGTGGCCAGCCTGATTATCCCACTCACCTTCTCTCCTCTCTCCAAATGGGTTTGTGCAGCAAGCGATTTCATCTCTAAGTGAAGGAAACATTAGGGAGGGGAGGAAGAGAGAGCGATGGAGGAAAAACACGCAGTTTGATTTTCATGCTGTGATAAGAGAGTGGGAGCCAAATGTTACCTGTTAATCTAGCCCAAACCGACCAGGGCTCTTGACTTTGTCCCTCAGCAGGGATGGGGCAAACACTCATTTTCCTCTCTCCGTGATGAAAAGGAAATTAGCTTAAATGTGATGAGGGCACATTAGTGTACATGCAGTGCATGTGTGTAATGAATGTGTATACGATTGAGGCTCTTTGTTTGCATACATCAGAGTGTATGTTTTTCTTCCTTTGCAGTGTAATTTATTTAACACATCTTGTGGAAGTCGTTGCTCTTCTATTTAATCTTATATGAATCTGAAAAGACTCAGTGAATCCTGCAGATTACACACAAGTCAGTTTTAAAGTTGTTTTTTTAACCTTTTCTTTAAAAATGACTTTTATGGAAATGTTATCAACAAATAATTTCTCACCTGATTTCAAGAACTCTTTTTATTTCTTCTTCCTGGTTTTATCCTTTGTTTAGGCATTTGTTTATTGTTATATTTTCTGTTTTGTTTTGTTTCGTTGTACAGCACTTTGGTCAGCTGTGATGCTGTATGTTAAAGTGCTTTTTAAATAAACTTGACTTGACTTAAAAACCTTAGTTTGGAGAAACAGATTATTCTGACAGGAATAAGAACTAGACTGAGCAGAGCCACAACCAGAGTGGTTTGTCTTAAAGAGGTCATTTCATACAAATTTCAGGACTTTGTGGTTATTTCTTAAGTATTAACCAGTAATATGAAACGTTTTATATCTAAAAAGCGTCAGGAAACACTGATTAACAGACCTTTCAATCTGTCTGCATTAAAATTCGGGGGGTTCCGGCTCCTTCCGTCAGGCTGCTTCGGGCAGCAGCTCGTTCATATTCATTATTCGAATTTGCTGGACTCTGATTGGCTAACAAACTAGCCTATGATAACAAAGTATACTGTTTCCTGCCCCGCTGTGCATGGCAACATCAGACGTCGTGTCTTCCTGTTTGATACGTCTTATGCTAACAGCTTTTAGCCAGCAGCATGCTAGGCGTGGTTTCAACTGCAGGAGCTGATGAATACTAACGAACAAAGGAGTTGTGATGAAACAGATACAGGCCATTCAGACTCAGGAGAACTCGGGTGTTATCACCACCTGTGTAGTTTGAGAGATTAAAACTGAAATAGAAGTTGTTGACTTGTTTTCACCCACTATGAAGGTAAAAACACCTGTGGAGCTAAAATATTCAACAGAAACCTCAGAAAAAACGTTTTTAATGGAAGGGCCTCTTTAAAAACAACTCCAATGACAAAATGTGTCATTCGTTCATGTGCACAATATTTAATAAATGTTTGTGAGTTTGAAATTAGACAGTTTATTTCCATAGGTTTTTTTAAGTATAGCGAGAGGAGCAGCTAGCACATCTGGTGCAGTCTGGGGCACTTCCTGCAAGAATATCATGATAATCCTACCATAAACTGTGTCATGTGAAACAGTAGTGTAAAGGTCACACCACCACATGACAAACCACTTTGGTCTTGGCCCCCGTTTGGACTAGTCGTCAACTCAACAATATGGTCAAAATAAATCTCTATTTCTATAAACTAAGACAGTTCACGGCTGTTTACAGCTGCAGAGTTACAGTAACTGTTTCCTTCTATTGAAACCCACTTTAAAAAATATGAACTATCCCTATTAAAAAGTGGGAAAACATTCTAAATGTAAATTAAATACTTACAAATCTTTTACAGTGGTTCAGTTTAAGAACAGAAAATATCTAAAGGTATTAATAGAGCTTACAATAAACTAATTAAAACTTCCTTCTTTTTTTCTAGAAGACATCAGACATCATTTGCAAGATCAGCTAGGCTCATGTTTTTTAAGTGCTCAGCTTGCATCCGACTCTCCCCCCAACTCTGCATGACTGCATTTACAGCAGAACACAGATATTTCCCCTGACAAGATTTTCCAAATCCGATGCTTTAAGTGCAGGTAGAATATTGCTGTGTTAGCTGCTAATGGCTATCTGAGAGGTCATAACTGCTCCCATTTGAAGGAGGCTGGTTTTCTCCGCAGGGCTGGCAGGTCAAATTAAACATAATTGTGCAGTGAAAAGCTGAGACGTGTTTTGTGTTGACCCTGTTGACAACATCCAGGTTTAGCATTCAGTTCTCCTGCTGGGAGGAACACGGGTTTGCAAGGACAAAGACTTCACCTGTCAATATATCACACTGACTGGCCAGCCAAATGTACCTCTGCTCTCCTTCTGCACCTCCTTCCTCTTTGTCACTCTTTCACTCTGTGCACAATCATTCGGTTGTAGCTCCACCTTCTTGTCGACTCTACGCTTCACCTATCTGTCCATCCATCTTCAGTCCTCAACCATCAGTCTCTCATCCCCAGCATTCTTCTCATCCTCTTCATCTCTTTCTCTCTGTCTACCTTCCTCTCCTCCAGCTCTCACTGCGTTCATGTGAGTACTCAGTATAAATGTCCTGAGGGACCCCGTTTCAAACACAGGAACCAGAAACATATGGCACATTTTCAACTCCCAAGGTCAATTACAGCTATTTATCCAGAGATTGCAGCTAAATTTCCCAAGGTTTCTTCTAGATTTACAACAGATTGCAGTGTGTGTCTGTCACATTTTGAAATCAGGCCACTTTCCCCTGCCACTCTCCTCTTCAACATGACTTTTTATCAAACATTTTCAAAGGCTTTCCAGTGGGTTTTAGACATGTTTTATCACCCGTTATCACATGCCCTGTCTTTTTCTGCGTGCATCTTCTTTTTTTTTTTCAGTTTTGCCTCAGCTTTATGTGCTGCTCGCAACGCTAAAGTCAAAACATTAAAGCCGGAGATAAGCCCAGATCCCTCCAGCTGATATCTTTTTTTACATTCATAGTTTGTCAAGTCAATTCTTGGGACCCTGTTTTAGTAGCACAACACATGAGGAGTGAGAAAATTAACTGGATAGGTGATTCATCATTGCTACCACACTGTCAAGGACTCCCTCTGCAGCTATTGAGAAGAGGGTGGAGGCGGAGGGCGGAGAGAGGAGGGGGGTGGAGGGGGTAGCGTTGTTTTAAATTATGGCATTTCATTCAGAATGTATTGTATTTACAGC
>SSNP01000027.1:5141387-5166065 GCA_006937955.1 Pachypanchax playfairii
TATCCTACAAGAAAATATGAGGGTGTCACTCTCCAAAAAGTCATGCTAAATGTCAACATTTTAAGGTCCCCGGTGCTAATTTTATGCCTGTGCACAGTAATGTTTTGGAGAGCATTTAGGAAACACGGCCCAGTGGCCAGCCTGATTATCCCACTCACCTTCTCTCCTCTCTCCAAATGGGTTTGTGCAGCAAGCGATTTCATCTCTAAGTGAAGGAAACATTAGGGAGGGGAGGAAGAGAGAGCGATGGAGGAAAAACACGCAGTTTGATTTTCATGCTGTGATAAGAGAGTGGGAGCCAAATGTTACCTGTTAATCTAGCCCAAACCGACCAGGGCTCTTGACTTTGTCCCTCAGCAGGGATGGGGCAAACACTCATTTTCCTCTCTCCGTGATGAAAAGGAAATTAGCTTAAATGTGATGAGGGCACATTAGTGTACATGCAGTGCATGTGTGTAATGAATGTGTATACGATTGAGGCTCTTTGTTTGCATACATCAGAGTGTATGTTTTTCTTCCTTTGCAGTGTAATTTATTTAACACATCTTGTGGAAGTCGTTGCTCTTCTATTTAATCTTATATGAATCTGAAAAGACTCAGTGAATCCTGCAGATTACACACAAGTCAGTTTTAAAGTTGTTTTTTTAACCTTTTCTTTAAAAATGACTTTTATGGAAATGTTATCAACAAATAATTTCTCACCTGATTTCAAGAACTCTTTTTATTTCTTCTTCCTGGTTTTATCCTTTGTTTAGGCATTTGTTTATTGTTATATTTTCTGTTTTGTTTTGTTTCGTTGTACAGCACTTTGGTCAGCTGTGATGCTGTATGTTAAAGTGCTTTTTAAATAAACTTGACTTGACTTAAAAACCTTAGTTTGGAGAAACAGATTATTCTGACAGGAATAAGAACTAGACTGAGCAGAGCCACAACCAGAGTGGTTTGTCTTAAAGAGGTCATTTCATACAAATTTCAGGACTTTGTGGTTATTTCTTAAGTATTAACCAGTAATATGAAACGTTTTATATCTAAAAAGCGTCAGGAAACACTGATTAACAGACCTTTCAATCTGTCTGCATTAAAATTCGGGGGGTTCCGGCTCCTTCCGTCAGGCTGCTTCGGGCAGCAGCTCGTTCATATTCATTATTCGAATTTGCTGGACTCTGATTGGCTAACAAACTAGCCTATGATAACAAAGTATACTGTTTCCTGCCCCGCTGTGCATGGCAACATCAGACGTCGTGTCTTCCTGTTTGATACGTCTTATGCTAACAGCTTTTAGCCAGCAGCATGCTAGGCGTGGTTTCAACTGCAGGAGCTGATGAATACTAACGAACAAAGGAGTTGTGATGAAACAGATACAGGCCATTCAGACTCAGGAGAACTCGGGTGTTATCACCACCTGTGTAGTTTGAGAGATTAAAACTGAAATAGAAGTTGTTGACTTGTTTTCACCCACTATGAAGGTAAAAACACCTGTGGAGCTAAAATATTCAACAGAAACCTCAGAAAAAACGTTTTTAATGGAAGGGCCTCTTTAAAAACAACTCCAATGACAAAATGTGTCATTCGTTCATGTGCACAATATTTAATAAATGTTTGTGAGTTTGAAATTAGACAGTTTATTTCCATAGGTTTTTTTAAGTATAGCGAGAGGAGCAGCTAGCACATCTGGTGCAGTCTGGGGCACTTCCTGCAAGAATATCATGATAATCCTACCATAAACTGTGTCATGTGAAACAGTAGTGTAAAGGTCACACCACCACATGACAAACCACTTTGGTCTTGGCCCCCGTTTGGACTAGTCGTCAACTCAACAATATGGTCAAAATAAATCTCTATTTCTATAAACTAAGACAGTTCACGGCTGTTTACAGCTGCAGAGTTACAGTAACTGTTTCCTTCTATTGAAACCCACTTTAAAAAATATGAACTATCCCTATTAAAAAGTGGGAAAACATTCTAAATGTAAATTAAATACTTACAAATCTTTTACAGTGGTTCAGTTTAAGAACAGAAAATATCTAAAGGTATTAATAGAGCTTACAATAAACTAATTAAAACTTCCTTCTTTTTTTCTAGAAGACATCAGACATCATTTGCAAGATCAGCTAGGCTCATGTTTTTTAAGTGCTCAGCTTGCATCCGACTCTCCCCCCAACTCTGCATGACTGCATTTACAGCAGAACACAGATATTTCCCCTGACAAGATTTTCCAAATCCGATGCTTTAAGTGCAGGTAGAATATTGCTGTGTTAGCTGCTAATGGCTATCTGAGAGGTCATAACTGCTCCCATTTGAAGGAGGCTGGTTTTCTCCGCAGGGCTGGCAGGTCAAATTAAACATAATTGTGCAGTGAAAAGCTGAGACGTGTTTTGTGTTGACCCTGTTGACAACATCCAGGTTTAGCATTCAGTTCTCCTGCTGGGAGGAACACGGGTTTGCAAGGACAAAGACTTCACCTGTCAATATATCACACTGACTGGCCAGCCAAATGTACCTCTGCTCTCCTTCTGCACCTCCTTCCTCTTTGTCACTCTTTCACTCTGTGCACAATCATTCGGTTGTAGCTCCACCTTCTTGTCGACTCTACGCTTCACCTATCTGTCCATCCATCTTCAGTCCTCAACCATCAGTCTCTCATCCCCAGCATTCTTCTCATCCTCTTCATCTCTTTCTCTCTGTCTACCTTCCTCTCCTCCAGCTCTCACTGCGTTCATGTGAGTACTCAGTATAAATGTCCTGAGGGACCCCGTTTCAAACACAGGAACCAGAAACATATGGCACATTTTCAACTCCCAAGGTCAATTACAGCTATTTATCCAGAGATTGCAGCTAAATTTCCCAAGGTTTCTTCTAGATTTACAACAGATTGCAGTGTGTGTCTGTCACATTTTGAAATCAGGCCACTTTCCCCTGCCACTCTCCTCTTCAACATGACTTTTTATCAAACATTTTCAAAGGCTTTCCAGTGGGTTTTAGACATGTTTTATCACCCGTTATCACATGCCCTGTCTTTTTCTGCGTGCATCTTCTTTTTTTTTTTCAGTTTTGCCTCAGCTTTATGTGCTGCTCGCAACGCTAAAGTCAAAACATTAAAGCCGGAGATAAGCCCAGATCCCTCCAGCTGATATCTTTTTTTACATTCATAGTTTGTCAAGTCAATTCTTGGGACCCTGTTTTAGTAGCACAACACATGAGGAGTGAGAAAATTAACTGGATAGGTGATTCATCATTGCTACCACACTGTCAAGGACTCCCTCTGCAGCTATTGAGAAGAGGGTGGAGGCGGAGGGCGGAGAGAGGAGGGGGGTGGAGGGGGTAGCGTTGTTTTAAATTATGGCATTTCATTCAGAATGTATTGTATTTACAGCATCCCATTTTTATTTGTGGCTCCTATTATCCAGGAAAACAGTTGTGCATGAAATGTTATTTGTGACAGAGGTGACCTGCGAGTGTTTTTCCATACAGTATTTCATGCGAGGGCCCTAACTGTACCTTTACCTTACGGCGGGCTCGGTAAGAGGCTGTCAAAGCTGCTGCTGGCAGTCGTGCTAGTGTAGAAATATCACCTGGAAACAGAGCACTCCATTCCACTGGCCCCATCACTCCAACGCCTGTCGCTGTAATTAAGTTGAAGTCAATGATTCTGCAGCGATGGTGAGAAGTAAACATGCAAACACATGCCAGCATTTACAGCCAGGCACGCAGATGAAGGGAGGGGAAAGAGGGTGTGTGCATGTGTGTGTGTGTGTGTGTTTGTTGGGGGACAATAACCCCAGATTTCGATTGTTTTCCACTGAAATGTACATTTAGTTTCATTAGGCCTGTTGATTATATTAAACACTTATTAGCTTCACGTTTCTTTTCTTACTAAAGTGTCGCTATTTATGCATCGCTCCTGGAGGAAATGTTATCTGACAAGAGGTGCTGTAACGGTAGTGGGAGTCTGTCGAACAAAACACGCTGTTTGCTTTTCCCAGAGCATGACAGGTTGTTTCCCCTGCAACAAAGCCATCAAATATTCTCTGTGATCCAACATTGTGTTGGAGGGGAGGCCTGCTGAGTGGGAAGCCGGAGTTTGTTAAAGCAATGATTTATGATTAATGCCAACACTAAATAAGGGACAAAGTGCCTACAGTACAAATCAATTACAAAGCTACAGCAGCAGACCTTTCCCCGAGGTCTACTAACGTCTCTAGTTGTTATGGTGATTTTATTGGAGGTGGGTGATGCATGCATATAATGCACGCAATACGTCTATATCAACCTGAGCTGGAGCCAGCTGTAATGCTTTTGATCTTTGATTAGTTATTTTATTGAGATAAAATGGGACTTTCATGTTGTGTCACTGTGCAGTGAGAGTGCATTTCACATCTTCCACCCAGACGCCCACCTCAAAACGCAGACAGGGCTGCAAAATGAATTACCACAGGAGTGGCTTCTTAAAAGTAGGCAATTCATTATTTTTATGAAGTCAAATTATAAACAAATTTTAATCCATTAGGCAACCATCCATTCTAATTAATCAACAGTAGTGAACACCATCTGAAAAAAAAGGAGAAAGGTTGTTTACTCTTCCACGGACCAGCGGTGCATATTTCACCATCTTTTCCATACAGAGAGAAAAAAAAAATAACGAAAGAAAAAAAAGAAAAAAGTGTTCTCCAATTTACAAACCTAAACTGTGAATCCTAACACTCGACTTTTGGCGCCAGGATGTTTCCAGGGCATTTGCAGATGCTTGAAATAATCTCCAATGTTTTTGCTCAATCTGCTCTGAGGATGGGTGAAATAAATACTTTAAACTAATTAATGTAAGACCAGCTGTTCCCAGCACTTGGCTGGTGTTGGTGAATATTGATGGGAGGGAGAGGCAGCAGGGCTGTTCAGCTCCACTCGCTGTTTGTACAAGATTCAGCCTGCCACATAAACAGATATGAATACTGGATGAGAGCAGAGAGGTGCTGTGCGCTACTCGCCCAGGCTTTCACATTACATATAACCCCCCCGTCACACACACACACCCGTCATTTAAAGAGTTGATGGTGCAGACTTCCTGTGGAGACCTTTTTTAGTCTGTTTATTAAACTGTCTTTCACCAAAATAGTAGCACTTACAAATTCTTGGCTTGGTAAATGCTCATCAGACAAAAACATGTGTCAGATCTGATGGAGGAACAAACAGCAGTGTGTGACACAATGTTTTGGTTTAACCATGGCGTACATGTGTCTGCCGGTCCGCCTCCTGCTTTCCCCTCCCTCTTTCTTCTGCTCGTTTCCGTCCTCTGAGGACCAGCGGAGAGGCTGGACAGCAGATGGCAGAGCCCTACCCTTCTGCCTGTGATGAATGGAGAATGATGTCATTTTGGGTTTGACAGGAACTCGTGCGCACACGCACAAAAGGAAGCTCGAGCTTCTGGGGTCAAACCGCCGGCCTGCTCCTCATTTTGGAATCCACGTGACATCTTTTAAAAAGGGGTTGCTGGATTTATGTTCTAGTTTATATTACTTACCCCGTGATTGTGAGGCTTTGAGATGAAACAATACAAAGAGATCTCAGAGGGACCCATCAGTCCACATTGTTGCTGAGAAGTGGACAGATATGGGATTGGCCACTGGAGATCTGTACAAACCCAGACGTGCTTCTGGTCAGCACGTGTCAGCCTCAGTAATAAAAAACTTTTTTAGGATCCTTAATCGCTTTATCCTTTTTCTTTGCAGAGGACAACCCGATGTGCACCCCGACAGCGAGAGACAGCTACGAGCGGTTGTCGTTGGCAGGACAGGCTCTGCCTCCTGGTTTTCCTTCACCATTCCTCTTCCCAGATGGCTTGTCATCAATAGAAACCCTCCTCACCAACATACAGGTATTTCCCACTGGACCCCCGTGAAACGTCCTTGTTTTGTCCCAGTTCATACTTTATGAAGTTAGATCTACATCTTCTCATTAAGACTCGTTAAACTCTCATTGAAGGTTTAAAGTTGTTTGGTATAGAATGAATATACCAGGTGTGAAACAGTAGTTTTATTTTAGCCGTCTCAACAAACTCAGAATCTTAACGTCCAACAGATTCCGGAGACAGTCAAACTAGGATCAGGTTTACAGTTTGCAGTTCACAGTCAAGCAAATGGATGAGTTAAAAGCAGAGAAATCATTTCCCCTAAAGGATCTATAAAGTATCACCTAGTATTATCCTGATATATGTTAAAGATGCACCGACTTGACCCGAACTGACCAGCACAAAAACACAGACTTTTTCCAATATGTGAACACAATAAAACTCATTCTTGGTAGCAATGACACACATCTGGTGTGAAAGATTTTCTAAATGACTCAAAACAAATTGCTTCTAATATCTGGAAATAATAAAAATAAAATCAGAGGAAACAGTGAGGGTAAGAAGCTACTGAGAAGAAACATGGATGACGCTCATCCAGCTGCCACCTCAATCCAGGTTACTCAGTTTGATACAGATGTGATTGTTGGTACCGTCATCTAATGCACAGATCAACAGGTTTAGGGGGGAGAGTGTCTACAAGCATATCTTGTATTAAATGTTCTCGGTTCTTTAACCTGGAGCACGTTATCTTTCAATTTTCAGTCTCACACAAAGATAAAACTCTGCTGTTGTTTTGGAGCAAATGTAAATGTTTGTTTAAAGTAAATGTCTTGAACAATATCAACATGTTAATCGAATAAAAAAAAAAAGGAACAGTCTTTGTGCTGTCGGAGTTAAAAGGAAGAAACTGGTACACTCTCAGAAATAGAGGTACGAGACAAGAACATTTTTGTACCTATAGGTAAAATGTTTTTAAATGTTCCCTTAAAAGTACAATATTGGTCTTTAAAAGGCCAGAAATGCCCCTTAGAGTGTTAAAATTGATATAAAGTACAAATTTGTACCATTTCAACTGCACCTGCAACCCTGGTCAAGGCTGGTTAATCTCCATTTTATTAAGTTTCTTCCATCATTTTCAATATTATGATTTACATGTTGGTTTTAGTCTTCAAAATGTGGCATAATTTTACAGTTTTAGTGGAACAACTTCATAAGGTACAAAAATGGACCTGGACTACAGGGTACACCCCCAGCGACAAGAATTTGTACCCTTCTTGTCGCTGGGGGTGTACCCTGTAGTCCAGGTCCATTTTTGTACCTTATGAAGTTTTTCCATTAAAACAGTAAAATTATGCCACATTTTGAAGTCTTAAACCAACATGTAAATCATAATATTGAAAATGATGGAAGAAACTTAATAAAATGGAGATTAACCAGCCTTGACCAGGGTTGCAGGTGCAGTTGAAATGGTACAAATTTGTACTTTATATCAATTTGAACCCTCAGAGGGACATTTCTGACCTTTTAAAGACCAATATTGTACTTTTAAGGGAACATTTTAAAACATTTTACCTATAGGTACAAAAATGTCCTTGTCTCGTACCTCTATTTCTGAGAGTCTACAGATTCAAACTGGAAGTGAGAGTTTAAAAAACAATCCGAAATCAGCTTTTTCTTCAGCTGTTCAGGTTTTAACTTGCTGTCTTGAATGAAATGGTGTAAAGGCAAGTTTTCACACAAAAAACTGGATGTCATTAACATCCTCCCACAATTGTATTTAATATGTGTGCAGGGATGACTGAAACACTCACACGCAGTAACAGCACCCATCTACTCAGAGTGCTATTTAGGCTTCAACTCAAAGGCGCTCAATCAGAAAGATGAATGCCTTTCTCCTTCTTTCTGGGTGTAATGATGTGTGGACCCTGCTGCCCTGCTCATTGCACTTGTTCCATTGACTTCAGAGTCCTGCTTCTCCTTCGGCTCTGTGCGGTAATTAGAGAGCCACAACGAAACCTGTCGTGAGCTCCCAACACCGCTCATAGTCATCTCTGATAATGATCTTCGGCTTGAATATTTATATACAAATCAACAAAATGAAACCAAGCAGAAAATTAAGATAAAGCAACTCCGACTAAATTGAGGTCAGAAGAATCAACAATTAGTAAGTTATCGTCCAGAGCGTTCCGTGTAATTGTGTGTGGACGGGGAATAATTGTGATGAAAGTCTTTATTTATCGTGTTTCTTTCACATAAAAAAAACGTAGAGCTTCAGATTTAAAAGGCCAAGCGGAGTTTTCTGTCTGTCTTGTATCTTTTAACAAACCTGTCTTCCTTTTATTGGCTGGTTTTAGTGTCACTCACACCTGCTCTGTTGGTCCATATCACTTCGATATCAGCTGTAATTATTGCCGAGGATAAATTTGTCTTGTGTTTTTATACAGTGTGTTGCATTAAAATGTTAATCTTCTCAGATAAAAAGGAGTTCAGGTAGAAATCCACTGAGGAATAAAAGACGCTGCAGCTCCTGGTCCTGCAGTGACACACTTTCAGTCTGGTTTGCTGTCACGTTACTTTAAAGCTCTTAAATAGCCCACATCGCTCCCACTTCCCTTTTCCCCACTCTCCCCTTTTTTATTTTTTATTTTTTGGGGTGGGGGGCTTTTCCACACATGTGTATTAATGTTTGTGTGTGTGCGTGCAGGGCCTGCTTAAAGTGGCAATTGACAATGCACGGGCTCAGGAGAAGCAGGTGCAGCTGGAGAAGACGGAGCTGAAGATGGAACTGTTCAGAGAACGGGAGCTCAGGGAGACTCTGGAGAAGCAGCTCGCCATGGAGCAGAAGAACAGAGGTACTGCTTGATGACTACCTGGCACTGCAGCTGTGTGTGTGTGCGTGCGCTGTGCGCTCACGTTCAAACTTTACAGGACCGAGCTCATTTAGATACAGAAGCTCCTGATTGGACTGACACAGTTCTCTGATGCTTCTGTGCTGTTTTGGTTCTGATGGGTTTTCCTGTTCTGCGGGTCTGTTAACATAATTGGAAATACACATCCCATGCAAAGCCAAGCTGAGACTCATGTAAAATGCATCAGAGTTGTACGCTAACTGTATCGTTTATGTTTAATGAGAGAAATTCATGAAAAATATCCCAATAAATTTTTCAATTAGCTTTAATTCCCTCTAGCCGTTTGCTAAGTCACAGTCAGTATTTGCTCAGATTTTCTCAGTTAAATCTTTATATCATAAAATATTTAGCTTTAATTGATTTTCACTTTTCTATAATTGGGTGCTAAATTTAAAGCAAAACGGTTATTATCTTTGGCTGCCAGAGTACGCTGATAATCAGATTTCAGTTTCAAGTAAAAGCTAATTTGCCTTGAAGCTCTTTTTTTTCTGACACTGTGGTCTTTGCCTGTCTTAGCAATCATCCAGAAGCGTCTGAAGAAGGAGAAAAAGGCCAAGAGGAAACTCCAAGAAGCTCTGGAGTATGAATCCAAAAGGAGAGAGCAGGCTGAGCAGAGTCTGAAGCAGCCCTCGCCCTCCGACAGCATGCGTTCGCTCAACGGTCAGACGATCTACAGTGAGACTTTTCTGATCCTCATCTTGTATCACCTTTTGGTTTAGACATATAAAATATTTCACATTTATTGTCTGAAATTGTTTGTTTTTAAGGGAAACTTTCACCAAAAGAAGCAATGTGAACAGAGTCACTCCTACAACAACTATTAGTTCTTCAATTTGGGATTTATTCGTCTTATTAGACTCCTAGTTGCTAATTCATTTAGTTTTAAATTAGTTATTTTTTATTGAACAACAAGATGCTGAAAAGACTATAAATGACGAAGTTGTTTAAATGATTAGCTCAGTGTTTCAGATTGGATGTGTACTGTCGATAGATTGTTTTTCTATTTATTTATTTCAAGAAAATTGACCATAAATCAAACTGAATTAATCTCCTATACTAATGTCTGATAATTAAACTGAAACTATTTTAAAGGTTTATCTTTCCAACATGTTTAATTATGGATTTCAACACATTTTAAACTCAAAACGTGATTTTACACACATTTATTTCCATAAAGTAAAGATAAACCTCCGACCTGGTGACTTGTTCTGGGATGAATGATGCTGGCAGCGCAGCAGCATGATAGGTGGATGTCAGTCGTGTTTAACGGCAGCGATCCCTCTCCTCTTGCAGACTCTCTGACCCCTGAGATGGAGAGTGACCGCAGCAGTGGAAGAACAGATGCTGAAAGGACAATACAAGGTACAGGGGCTCAAATGAGACAATAAATCTCTCTCTCTTTCCCCGGCTCTCACTTTTGCTCTCTTTTTCCTTCTCTACCCCCCCACCAAATCTTTTTTTTTTTCTTTCTTTTTCGACATCCCTCTACACACACACACACTTTAGTTTATGAACATTAGTGTTTCTGTGCCTGCTGTTCAGACATTCACCACCATCTGGGCCACAGCACTGGGTCAAGATCATTGTTTTTGTCTGTTGGAATAATGTTATTCTTTAACTTGACTTTTAGTGGTTGTAACGCGTTCAGGAGACAAGGCTGCGTGAGAGTAAATGAAAGTAGACGAGTCGACCAATAGAGGTGAAAAGACCGAAAAAAGTTGCTTATTTATAACTCTGGAAGACATAATGAGTCATTATGAACCACAAACACTGTGCAACCCTCCTCTGATAGTCATAATGCAGGCAAATCAATCTATTTTATGAATAAGCCTTGTACATTTTTAATGATTTGTTTGTTTGTTAGCCTTGGGGGTGCAGTTTGTGTTTGGGGGCGGGGGCCGCTTTAGTGATAACCTCCACAGACTCTCTTCTATCTGTGTTTACCCAGATACAAGACTCCTCACAAAGGTTGAATATCCTCATTATTACTGGAGACGTCTTGCTTTAATCTGCATAACTGCTCTTATCAGAGGTCCGAATTTATCACAGAAAAAAAAAAAAAAAAAGTTTCCATGTAATTTGTTGTGGAAAGTGAGAAATATATTTAAGAACAAGTTTGTTCCTTTTAACTCTTTAATGTGTGATTAGTTGATTTGAACGGATGAAGTTGTGAAAGGCCAAAAAAACTGAAGAATAAAAAGTGACTGCAGGCATCTAAAACAGTTTGATGTTTGTTTCATCATGTAAATACAAAGATAACTTGCAGAGAGCGAGTTATTGGAGCTTCCTGTTCCATTCTGAGTTACTCATTTGATCCTTTTAAATGACTGGAAGTTACTGTATTAAATAAAATGTGTCAAACGTGACACACTTACAACAGCCATCGTTCTCCGTTACAGTGTTGTTTAAGTTAAAATGTGTATATTCAGACCTGTGAAACAGAGAACTATGGATCATATAATTTCAGCAGTCTCTCAATCACTCTGATCGCTGCCTCGAAGAGTGGAATGAAACTGAAAAACAGGCTGCGCTTTTTCTGTTTTGTTCAATTAGAGAAGCATTTGTCTGCCACCCATGTCTCCTCTACTCTGCTCTGCAAGCCTCGCTGTATAATTAACCTCAAATGGCAAAAAATGATGTTGATAAATTACACAAGCAGAAAGGAGGGAAAAAAAAACAAAACAAGCCTATCAAAGCTGAGAAAGCTGAGAGAAATGTGTGGGTGCATTCTCAACTCCAAACTCAGGGAGGCGAATAGAAAGAAAGAGGGAGGGGGGGAGAAATAATGAGGGGCATAATTTTAGAGAACTAATTATTTCTATTTGTCTTTTGTCACACTTCTCTAATTCTGCGATATTAACACAGTCTGTGTTTATTAATTGCTTTTACAGTGTTTTGAATCGAGTCCAAGAAAACGAGCGTGGCTCTTTTCACAGGCAGGCGAGCTGCTGCTGCTGCTGCTGGGACCGCACCTCTCTCCAGCACCGCCTGCCTGCCTGGCAACGGTGCGCGTGTGAATATCTTCCCCCGGTATCTCCTCCGGTTCCCCGCCGCTTCCCCTCTCGACGTGTTCGGCGAGTTTACACGACCCCTGTATGCCGAGATAAAGTTCTTTTGTTGCAAGATTAAACATCAAAACAGTTAAAGTGAAATTAAAATTAAATGAACGAATGTCACTGAAGCAAAAAAGACCGTAATTAATGGATCCCTTAATTGTCTTCATAAAATATTTGCATGGGCATAATTTGCATAATTTACATGTATTAATTAATCTTTCAAAGGAATTTTATGCTGAGAGAAGCCAAAAATTCCCTTTGTTTTATTTAGCATCTAATGAAATATTTATTCTCTTTAATGAACTTTTCATCTTGATTTGAATATAAAAATACTAAAGTTTTAACACATTTTAATGAGTCTTTCATAAAACAGCATGTTGAGACGTCACAGGATTTTCCAGCCGCGTGTGTAAAGCAGATGTTTCAACATTTGCTTGCAAACTGCCGCAGCGAGACCTGCTCATCAAGTCCTCGTCGGTGAATTTTGATCTATTACAAGTCAAATACTGCGATATTTGACAGCATCTTGACGAAAAAAAAAAACCGTCATCATCCGTCAAACAATCAGGTTGTCTTTTGTTTTCAATAACACCTCCATAAACTGCTGCACTTAGGAAGATGATCAGGCGGGCGGGATGTAAGGTGATGTTTCATCTTGTCACAAAAGGTGTGTGTGTGTGTGTGTGTGTGTGTGTGTGTGTCCTCTCAGCTCCCTCTCTTCTCCCATTTTTGTTCTTCGCGCCGCTGCGTTCATGCTGTAATGACTTTTACGCAGAACTCAGTGGTTGTTGCTTGAATAGAAGCAACGCCAGAGTGCAATGCCTCTGAGACCTACAGCGGTGCTGGGTAATTAGCCCGTGCGTTTGTACACCCCCCCCCCCCATGCATTGTACACACATTCACACTCACACACAACAAGCTTTTGTTGTCTCCTCTGTATGTGCACAGTATGAAAAACACAGCCTGAAAGGTTAAGCAGGATTAAATGACAAAATATTAATAGTGTGGAAAACAAATAGAGCAGTAACGGCTTTAAAATCGCACTGATTATTAAAATAAAAATCTTTTTTGTTCAATTTAAAACATACAACGTGGCTCCTGGCAGAAGACCTCCTAACCCATGCGCTCATTCCCACTTTGCTTGTGTCATGTCAAACAACTCATGCTGCTAAATATCTCTGTATAGGTTGTTCTTTAACATTAAATTATTCAGAATCAGAAGAGGTGCACGTCTTCAAGGCATTACTGTGGTATTCACCGGCAGAGGCAGAAGAAAAAAGGTTATAAACGTCAACCAGGCTCCCGAGCTGTGCTTAACAGATGCTTTTACCAGCTCAGCGTTGAAGCAGCGGCGCTGCTCGCTCAGGCGAACACTCAGACAAGAGCGCTCGCTGGCAGTGGACAAACTCGTTAGGTTGGAGGTGTCTGCAGATAACAGAGCAATGTCTGCCGTTTTTCAATACTCACCATTTCCACGCTGAAAATATCACTCAAGAGAGCGCTTTAACATCTCGAGTGTGATATTATGCACGAACAAGCACATCAGCTGAGATGTCCTGAACATGTGTGGCCTTCAGCTCCGAATGTGGTTGCAGCTTTTAGACTGTGTGGGATCGAAAATGAGCTCAAACACAAAGTTAATGCTTCAAATTTCACTGTTTTCCCAAATCATATAGTTAATTATGTTGCAAGATACGTATGTAATCATATTTATCATGGCTGCTAACCTGATCTTATCCTGAGTTCAGCGTATGAATTCACAGCAGATCAAATCAAGAGACCAGAGGGCAAAATTTAAAAGTTCTATTTCATCAACAGTCACATCCCAAATACTTCATTTGCGTCAGCAGATTGTTAGCTGTTGGCTAATCTTTGGCTCCTGTGTGTGTTTGTGTGTGTGTGTTCTCAGTTCCAGATGGAAGACTGTTCCTGAAAACCGCAGTGATGTACTGATAAGGCCGCGAGGAGCTGGAGGAAAGGGGGAAAAAATTCATCATAAAAAAGGACAGAAAAGAGACACCATGAAGGTCCTGAAGGGTCCTGGTCCCGGCCGCTTTAGCTGAAGACAAGGTGGAAGTGTGTTCACCGAAATGCTTGAGGAGTCCGAATGTAGAATACTGTCTTTTTTTCCGACATGCAGGCCAACAGAAAACAGTTTAATAAAACAAGGCTTAGACGTGACATGATGGATAAACGTATATATACTGAGCACAGAAAAAAAAAATGTACCCGAGGTGCAGAGTTGGTTCTAACTTCTAAAATCCACAGCACTGAAGATTTTTATACTGTATCTCAGCCAGCGAGAAAGCTTTGAAATAGAAATCTGACTGAAATTTTGTTTTGTATTTCACAACAAATTCTGAGGAATGATGTGTGGAAATGACCCTTATCGGGGGAGTGGAGGGAGGGAGGGAGGGAGGGAGGGGGGGTGAACTTATCCACATGGTCATCAAAATGAAAAAAAAAAAAAGACTGGTATGTGATTTTCATGTTTTTTCTAAATTAGATGATAAAACAATCAAGTTTCCTTTTTTCCCATCATTGTACATACAAGAGCTAATGATGCTGATAAGAAACGTCTCTCTGCCGAACCCGAGTGGACTGATGAGGTATGTGTATATAACGTTAAGAGGTATTGTGTATGCAGTAGAGTTATTAGGCAACCGATACCACCATTTATATAAAGCTCCTGTTTTTGTTTAGTCCTATCTCTGAGCCATCTTCATCATTCTTTCCTATAGCTGCCGTTTTTGGTGAGAAAGCATGCAGGCATGTAAATGTTTGTCCTGGAATTATGATATTTAATAAATCCTATATTGTGCTGAACAAATACTAGGGTTGACTCACTCAAGCCCGGATGATTTTCCAACCATAACCAACAACATTTCACTTTGAAAATGAAGACTTTTTGCTGTTGATAGTACTGTAATCTTTGTAAAAGAGGGAATATTTCTTGGACTTTACTATACTTTTGTTTTTGCTGTTATTCATGAGACACACTCAGAAATCAGCACTTGTTGATGCTTTTTTAAAAATAAAAAAAAAAGTGTCTGGTGTACTTATCATCAGCTTGAGAAACAATCATTTAAGATGCAACTTTTTAAACCATTTAACTACATGGTGTGTTTAACCTACACAAACACGTTCTGGTCCGTGAGATCCGGATGAAAAAAACTAATTCCCATTTTTTATTTTTTCTTTAAAGACTTTTGAACTGTGGTGCTGAAACGCCTGTGTATATCGTCTAGTCATAAGCTGATGTCAGTCCTTTTAACTGCAAAACAATTTAGACCTTATGTGTTACAATCAAGAAGATGAGGAGGGTGGGGGTGGGGGGAGGGTGGAGATCCCATGTTCACGATGTGTTTGTTCCTTTTGTTCTTAATGGAGTGTCAGTCTGTTGTCACTGATAACTTATATAGCTTCTCAAATCATCTCTTCAATGTACTTCAAATTCAAATAAAGTTAACATGTTGATGATAAACCACGTGAGTTAAATATGTTGCCCAAAATCAGTTCTGGTTCAAGAAGGATGTCCTGGATGATGCAAACCAGATGTAGCTCCGCCCACACTGAAACGTGGATCACTGAGGCAGTTCAATGTTTGTTTGTTTGTTTTTTTTCGTGTGTGTGTTTTTGAGACGTTTACGATCAGTTCTTCTGTAAACAGTTTGTTTAGACCGTTTGATGTGGACTACCCTGGAAAAGTTTAAAACTAACCAGTTGCTAACACCTCTTTGATTAGCCTCAGTTTGAAGAAATTATATAACAAATTTAGTGAGTCGCTGCTCTATTAAAACAACTCCAGTCACACAGAACTTGTAGAAGTTCACGTATATGCTGCGTTATAAACTTTTGCACTGCCATCGTTGTGGCATTACATTATTATTTAGGTTAAATTCTAGGATTGTAAACATTGTAAACTGCAGCACTTATAGCTGCTATGCTAGCTTCTGGTGCAGTCCGCTACACATCGGGCAGGAAACCATGTAACGTCAAACTGACAACAATGTAAAGGTTCATAAAATACCATCCTGCTGATTTATTTAAGACATCAACACTGTGATCTTGGCTTGTACTAACTATATCAGCAGCTGTCAGAATTAATCTCCATTTCTCCAAACTAAGGCTGTTCAAAGATCTGCAGTACTGTTGAAAAGCATTTGCTTCATACAGATTTCTTGTGTTTTTTTGTTTGTTATGTTTCAGATTATCAAACATGTTTTAATATCAGATGATCGTCTGAGTAAATACAAAATGTGTGTTTAAAATGATGATTTAATTTATGGGAAAGCTATTCAATACACCAGACCCTGTATGAAAATGTATTGCTGCCTATTCAAGAACAGATAAACACAGTCATTGACATGTAGCAGTTTGGAAAAGGTTTTGGATTTCCAGTGAACAACAGTGAGAACCAACATCCATAAATAGAGAACACATAGAACAGTGGTTAACCCTTCCAGGAGTGGACAGCTTACCAAAATTACTCAAACAGCACATCACCAGAATAAAACCAAGGCCTCGCTCACCTCAGTTAAAATCAGAGTTGTTGATTCAACAATAAATAAGACCGTATCATTAAAAAAACATCTAGATGATCTCCATGACCTTTGTGAAAATATTCTGTGTACTGACGAGACAGACATGCATCCAGAGGAAAATTTACATTTCAGAAAAACTTTAACAAACTAACAGTAAAACATGGTGGTGGTAGTGTGATGGTCTGGGGATGTTAAATTATTTTATTGCCTGAAACCTTACAGTGGGACAAAAATGCAAAACCAGTAGAAATCTTAAAGGGGGCAAATACTTTTTCATAGTACTGTATCTATAACAGGTAAGATGATAATTATTCATAAACCTTCCACAGGAACCGGTTCAAAAGAAATGAAATATCCCTTTAACCCTTTTCTATATCTTATGTATGGCCTAATGAATCTTTCAAAATTCCAGTAATACTGTTGTAAACGAATGAGCACATTGTTCTTTGCTTTGTATAGTAGTAAAAACATGTAAGCAAAATCTTATGATGACAACATCTTGTGTTTATTTTTTATTTTTTTTGAGAGCTTGTGGATGTTCGTGTGTTTTTTTTGTACTGCAAGTGCAAATATAAGGTTTTTTCTTTCTTTTTGAAAATCATAGACTACTTAAATAAAAAAAATATGAGGATGTGACTCAGCTTACTGTAAATAAAGTATAACATGTGTACTTTCACCTGTACGGCACAATACATCGCCATCAAATAAACATCCGTCCATTATTAACCTGTTTTACAACAACAGTCATGCATCATTGTACCTGTTATTTACCAGTCAAGCTGGTTGTTTTTTTGGTTTGTTTTATGCTGCAACGTCAAACAGGATTTTATTGATTAGTTGTACAAACTTTTCTCTAGTGGCATCACACGTTTTGCTCCGGAGACACAACAGTTTTTCTACAGGGATCGTTTCAGAACTCTTAAAACACGCAAAGAAATATGAAATCGACATTGAGGGGGAAAAAACTCTCCTGTAAGCAATTCTGAGTGAAATGTGTTGACACAGCATGTCTGGCCCATTCCCATTTTGCATGCTTTTTAAAGCATGGCCGTAGCACAGCCACAGAGATGAATAATTGACTGATTGCTGCATAATTCAGGGCTGCTTTGTAAAAACTCAAGGCCTGAAATATTTCAAGCTTTTCTTCTTTTTTTGGATTAAAAAATGAGGTTAAAGTTTCAATCAACCTTGAAAGAACAATACGACACACAATGGGCAATCAATCATGGGACTGTGCTTCTTGGGGAGTTCGAGCCGGCAGCTCTGCAGTAAAACTTTAGCTCACTCTGGAGTGAAAGAAACTGTGACATCAACTCCACTTCATCCATTTAATGACTCGATCACTCTTTTTTTCCTCAGCAATGAAAGATTCACTCTGGTCACCTCCAATGAGCTTGTGAGAAGTGGGCTATTCACAGCTATTGCTCACGTTTCCTGTTTATTTCTCCATCTGATGCCTTTTTCCTGCACCGGGAGAACAGAGGCCCTGCAGCTACATGTTTCAAATCACTGCACATTTTGTAATAAATTCAATTCAGTACAAATATGACCATGAGGCACAGAGACTTTAAATATCAAATGTGCATTATAGATGTGTTGTTGCTTTGCACTTTGCTGTGGTGTGGAAAACATATTCCTAATTGCATATTCAGAGCATTGGAAGCTGTTTGCGTTTTTATTTGGTTTCACGTGCTCATGAAGACGTCGTCCAGATGTGGTTATTCTGCATGATCTGTTACTTAATGTCAGACTGCGTGATGTGTTGTTTCGCAGTTTGCTTGCTTCCTTTTTCCAAACTTATATAACTAAATCACAAAAAAGTTTATTATTATTATTATTATATTATAAAGAAGACAGAAACATGCACCAGAAAAATGTCAAACGTGTTGTTAACCTCAACTGGGCTAATTCCTGCCCATCGTCCAGACCAGGAGATGATCATTTAGCAACAGCAGAAACGCGTGTCTCTTGATACCTCAGCGGTGCCCTGACTCTTCAGAGAGACATTAGGAAGGTGCAGTCTGATCGCCTGAAAGATGGGACTAATGTCACCTAATCAGATAGACCATTATCTATTAGCAATACTACAAAACAGTTTTATCTGACAAGGGCCAGGCCACATTACCTAAATTAACATTTTGCAAGCATGAACATGGAAGACCACGGTGGCGAGAGGAGGGCTATAGGACGGCGCCCTGCGCTTAGACATTCGGCAGTAATTATTAATTTATGATTGTCTCTGGTCTTAATGAAAATGAAAGCCAGGAAAGAGAACAGGGAGGGATAATGTGGCGTGAAATTGAGTTTCATTTGTACAGGGGCCACCTTTTAACTCTACTCTTCTTAGGCGGAAATGGAGCCCAGTCTCGCTTCTCTCTCTCTCTCTCTCTCTCTTTCTAGAGGATGTTTTTTTTTCCTTTCATGCTTCTCCTCTTTTCAGTTAAAATATGTTCATATTTGGGGCCAACGTGCACAATGACTTCTTTACTCACATAAGGCCTTTTCAAAGTGACATAACTCTCTTCGATCATTGAGAACTATGACATGGAATGTCCTCACCCGGCTCGTTAATGTAAACAAGGTGACTGAGACCAGTCTGGCATGAGAGTTTTATAAAGAACTGAACCCTCCTGAGACAGAAAAAGACAGAATTACCTTCTAATGTGAGATTTTTGTTCTTCATGGAGACAGTGTGTCCTAGCGGAGGGTGACATGCTGACTTAAAGCTTAAACTTTGGCTGGTCAGAAGTGATAACAGGTTTGACTGCTGGGATCATGGAGGTGATAAAGAGCTTTGCAGAAACACATGTGGGCATGATAGAAAGTTATCAGGTTTATTTGATGACAGCAGAAATGTTTTGAAGAGAAGTCTGAATTTTTCCTCATTTCATCTTCTGATTGTTTCAGTTTTTCTCAAGTGGAGTGAATTCACTCACTTTTTGTTTAGATGAAATGAAACATTCATGTATAGTTGTATCAAAACTCCTGTTTGATGAGAGTTGTGACTCCATAAAGAGAATGTTTTGGTTTTGATTTTAGATTCTGAAAGTGCAGCTTTTCTAATTCCTGGTCATCAATAAATCTGAGTGCCTCTCCTGGTCATCTGACACAAAAATCTGTCTAGAGCGCAGAGCAGAGAGTATTTAAATACTTCCTCTGGGAAAACGTGGATCAAGAGGAAACTGTTGGTGGCATTCAGCTTGGCAATTACAGAAAATATCCTCCATCTATGTGGGTTTCAGACTGTATGACAAAATGCACATTAACTCTGCAGAAAGGATCACAGATTGTCTCCTGAACTCCAACTCATGTTACACCTGCTGAAATAAAAGATTACCTGTAAAGACCCTTCTTATCAGAGGAACTGCAGCCATCCGGTGCATGGGCACTAGAAAGCTCATGCAACCCACAGATGGACCATTTCTTCAGGTAAGTCCTCCCACTTTTACCAAAAATAAGAAGATTTTACACTATTAAACAAATGCATTGCCTGTCATTTCAGCAAATATTACCAAAGGGAGTTAAATAATTAAGGATACAATTCAATCACAGTTACTGGAAACACAAAGCTTACTTAAGCACTTTCAGCAGCCACTTTATGACCTGGTCAATCATAAACAGCATCAGACTCCAGAGCTGCTGCTCATCTGAAGTGACATCTGAAAGGTTCATGTAAAATCACTCCCATCCAGAAGATTCAAATCACCAGGGTTGGATATATTATGTCAATTACATTTTTACAGTTGTGAGAGAGGGATGGTTAATTTAGTTTAACCCGAGCACCATGACACTACCTCCCTGCAGAAGCAGACAAATGAGAAGAGTGACCAAAGGCATGAGGGAGTGTCTGTCTAAGTGTGTGTGAGCTCGCTGGATTATTCTTCATTTGGTGTCTCTGTCATAAGGGAGGGGGAGGACGAAACTCTGCACAGCAGAGCAAATAAAACACACAGGGTCAGTGGGACACACACAAACACAAGCAGACACTATTAACCCCCCCCCCAACTCATCAACTTTATTTTGCAATCTTCTCTCAGAACCATTAGAATACCCTGAAGAAATGACTTTCCAATTAAAGGGGATCTAGGAGAAGAAGTTTTTTTTTTCTTTTTTCATCAACAGACTCTGTTGTTCGTTATTCCAATAATTTAAATTAAAATTGATTTTTCAATTCAGCCACTGACTATTATGGGCTCAGAGTGCATTGTGAAATATGACCAAAATTGTGTTTTGTTTTTGTAGAATATTTGTCATGACAGACAACATTCTGGTTTTATGTTTCCTTGTGTGTGAGTGATCAAGCAAAACCAAGCACCTGGTAATTAGGTGGCATTTTTTGAGGGGTTTGGTGAAAGATTACAAAAAATTTTCTTTAAACATGTCAACAAAAAATAAAAGATTATTTCATAAAGTCTGACACTTAAAGCAGACTGTTAGGTTTTATATTTGTGGTATTCCCTGCAGTCATCACATGTATCCGCGCCAAACGGCAGCATATCTCATCATTCTCTGGGGCAGGAGGAAACAGTAGTTTATCCCAAGCAAGCTGCTGCAGCCTCACATATTTAAGTTTGACAAACTGCACCTATGAATTTGAGAACAGCAGCAGCTCCAGTGTTGTTCTAATGAGCATTTATTGTGCCTCGACGACTGAAAGTCGGCTTCAAAGCAGCCGGATTTTTACACAGGCGCTTTACAGATGCGTCTGGAAATGCGAGGCCGTTCTTCTGTGGACGAATGGTTCTGTCTTTTGCTCCTGACAGCTGTGCGGGCTTGTTGTTCGCTCTCTCCTGAGTTGTTTTAATAAAGTTGTGCTGCAGGACTAGTGAGGGAAGATTAATGGACGCACAGGAAGTGTGGCAGTTGTGAGAGGATGCAGGACAGAGCGGGCCAGCAGCCATCTGTTCCCTCTCCTTTACAGCTCTCTTAATGGAGAAGCAAACCAAACAACATGGATCTGAGCCCTGCAGACACACACACACACATCCACATGCACACGCACGTTTAGTGCACAAAACACAAAACATCACTTCATGTGACAGAGATGAGAGGTAGTGCTTTTGTCATTTTATTCCCTCTTGTTGGATGTGTTATATCTCTATGTGTGTGTGTGTGTTTCTTTTTTTTTCTACCTTTCAGCAAAATAAAGTTGGGCGTGAGCCACGGCTGTGAGATTTAGATGAAAGACTCAGCCTGGATGGAACGTGATTAAGAGATATGTTCTTGAGGCGAAACAAGACTTGGCATTTGCTGAGACAAAACCTAATCAAATTAAAGCAAAACATGGCCATTGTTGTGGAGTGTGTTCTCCGCTTGTGTCACGTTTGAAATGAAACAGTGTAAAATGGATATGAGCTGGTGTATGCGCAGCATCACCAACACGGTGGTTTATTCAGATGTAAACACAGTCACTGACTAATGATGGTTGTGCCCAATGATGCCTAAAGCACTTTATAGAGCTGTCTGGGTTATAAAAGATGTTTACTATGATGGAGCTGAATGGCTCACTGAAAGAGTATTATTGTTTACAAGTTATTGTTTCAGATTAATTCACTCAGCACAGTTGTTAGAGTCTCTATCTGTCGGACACACTGACCTCTCATTCATCCTCCCATCTGTCAGGGTTCTCATATACGGAGGTTCTGAGCTTTGAACGCAGCAGCAAAAACCATGAAAGGAACCTGCAGTTCTAAGAAAGTTTCATAGAATCCCATTAAATAAAAAAAGAAAACACAATGGATTCATAAAAAGAAACATTTCCCAATTAAAATATATCAACTTTGTAGTCTTTTTTTCTAAAGTTTTTTGTTTTAGTTCCCTGTTCTGTGTCTTTAAGTGGTATCAAGTGTTAAATGTGTAAGACGTGTGTTTTAAATTTGGGAGGTGGTTTGGATTTCTGAGTGATTTTTTTTCATGTATTTAGATGTTTTGGAGTTTATCTTCCTTGACATGAAGTTGTGTTTTCTGTATTACAGGTTCTGTGTGAAACATTTGACTTATTTTGTTCCTGATTTTTTTATAAAATACTTTTTTGTCGTGGTCTCAGAATGTGCTCCGTTTCCTGAAGCTTTGCTTTGGTCTTAGACAGAGATGATTTTAGTGTTTTTTTTTAACGTATGTATTTAATTAAAGAAATTTAACATTTTCTGAAATGTTTTTTTTTTCTGGATTTTTGTATTTTAAGTTATATTGAATGGATTTCACAAAATGTTTCATGAATGTACAATTATTATTATTATTATTATTATTATTATTATTATTATTATTATTATTATTATTAATAATAATAATAATAATAATAATAATAATAATAATAATAATAATACCATTTTGTAGCATTTTGTAACGTTTACTAGAAATCTACTTTTGAGTTGTATTTTTTGTCTGTCATCATCGTTTATCTTCCTAAATTAAGCTGCTTTTAAAAAAATTACCACAATTAAACTATTATTTTTCAGACTAATTGATGTTAGTGAATACGAGCGGAGCGGTACGGTGGAGTGGTGGTTCGTACAGTTACCTCACAGGTCTTGTGTGTCGACTTCCTGTTTCCTCAGTTCTCTCCCACCAGCTGAAAACATGCATGTTAATGAAAGATTTGGACTTGTGAGTGGATGTGGCTTCTTGATGGACTAGTAACCTGTTCAAGGTGAGTCCTGCCTCCTGCATGTTGACTGCTTGATTAGGTACCAGCCCGTCTCGAATCCTGAGTGAATAAAGTATCATAATTAAAACATTCACTGTAAAAGGCTTTAAGATTCCAGCTGATCTCAGTTTCACTGTGTACATGTTCAGGATGAAGATCAAACCTGTAAAGTTCAGGTTTCCTGCTACTGCTGCCATTAACTTTGTCATATCTGCTTCTCTTCCCGTAGAAATGACGAGCGGCTCGATTCTTCTGTGTTTGTCTGTCCTCTCAGACCCCAGCAGGTCGAGGCAAAGGGTTGTTCATCCTGGTTCTGGTTCAGGAGGTTCCTTTCTTCTGGCACCCTGTTCATTCAAAGCAATCTGCTGCCTTCCTTATATTCATTTCCATTTTTTTTTACTAGTTGGCATTTTATAACCTGCAGAATAATTAAATTATGATTAACTGAAATTGTCTGAAGCCATCTGGCTTTAAATCAAACCCCATATGAATTTGACTTTGATCCCAATTGGACTTGTTGCATTTTAGATTTTTGTGATGACTTTTCTGTCATTTGGATCTGACTTTATAAATAGTCTGTTTTTTTTCCCTTTAAAAAATAAATGAATAAAAATCCTTCTTCATGTTTTTCATTTCACTCTTCTTTCTTCTCATAAACACTCTGTGCTCCAGTCTTTTGTATTATTCCCACTCTGTGCTTGGACTCATATTTATTGGACACATTCTGTTTATTCCAACTTTTTCTCATTTGGTTTGTTTTGGAGCAACACAGACTACGTCTGGTTAAATGACAACATACATGATTTCCCTTTTCCTCTAGAGAAGACATCTGTACGACATGATGAAGTTTCCTCTCTGAGTATCAATCCTGTAATTGAGCTCAGGCCGAGCAGACGTGACGTGCACACAGAGGATGCGAAAGGCTTTTCTCATTCTTTCATCCATTCCTTTTTTTCTGACTGTCTTCCCGTCCTCACATCTGTCTCATCCTCCACACACAGACCCAGACTCAAACTGTATGGTCCTATTTATCTCTGACACACACACTCACACACACGTGCACATCGATTCATTTCATTCTCTCTTTACATGCACATGTGCTAAAATAAATGCATTTGTATTGGCTGCCGTCATATGTCACACTTCACTTGCAGCTCTGCGCAGCAGCCCCAGCACAGACGTACCAGTGGATCTTCCTAATAGTGTCTTCACAAGCTTTTTAGAACACTGTAACTCAGTTGACACCAAGTTCAGGAGCCACACAGTCTTTATTTATCTCTCTTCACTCATCTTGCAGCGCTCCTTTCTCATCCTGCTCCCTTACAATTTGATGGATCATGAAGAAACTAAAGTGAGCACGGATTAAATATTAACACAACTTGACACAGTCCCTGCTGGAGCTCCGATTCCACTTCACATGATACAATTAAAAACATCCCTGCACGAATCGGGCAAAACACTGTAGAGAACACGCTGCTATACTGACTTAAAATAAAAGGGATCTATGGAGAAAACGACAAGGAAGAAGGCCAAGGTTTCCATAGAGGCACTTAGCTGAGCGGAGAATTGGAAAAAACACAGAGAGAAATGAGGGTCCTTACATTATTTATATGTGCTAATGGCAGCAGGCTTTGTGTGTGAATCAGCAACAGAAATATCTGCAAACAAAAAAAAAAAAAAA